>JAJIYU010015739.1:0-12497 GCA_030144865.1 Tinospora cordifolia | reverse complement strand
AAAAAAAAAACTTGAGATTCTATATTTTCTACTATTTGGAGCTTACATAAATTGCTTGTACAATAAACTTTAGACAGTCCTTAAACTAAGATTTCATTAAGCTGATGATACCCGCTTATAAGTTTCATTCAATTGATTAATTAGTTATTTTTAGGTACGTAATTCAAAATTTAAATAAATCTAATTTTGAAAATCACTTGGAATGAATCATCAATAGTTTGTCACCTACCATTATGTAGTTATCTTTCATTTTACTAAAAAAAAATGATCAATAATTTTTTTAATTGAAAACTGTTGTGACAACCCACATTTGACATCGGATTGACGGATCCAACATTTATGTACTCCATGTATTTTCTAAAATTTTAATGAGAAAATACAAAATTTTTTCCAATTTTTTCTAATCTCGGATTAATTATTAAAGAAAATAGAAATAATTCGAGAAAATACAATTTTAAGGAGAAAACACATGAAAATATTGAAAAAATGTGTTTTCTTGAGAAAAATAAATTACAAGATTAATTTATGAATTTTTAGAGCAATTATCGGATTTTTAGAATGATAAATGTAATTTTTGGGTGAAAAATATGATTTTTGGGGAAATTATTCGATTTTTGGAGAAAATAATTAAATAAATGATGAAATGAGGTATAATATTGGTATTTTGATGGAAAATGATGAATTAAACAATTTATGATTTTAGGAGACGAAAAATGTAAAATTTTGATATATAATACATATATATGTATATGTATAAGTAAGAAATAAAAAGGAAAAACAGAAAATAAACAAAAAAAAAAAATTTGGTTTGGGCACACGGGCCGAACGGCCTGTGCAGGCCGAACGTGGTCGGGCCCTTGGCCCGACCCGAGCGCGCAGATGTGTGCGGGATTGAGCCCGTGTGCCTTGCGGGCCCAGCATGGGCCGGCCCATGCGCCCAAAGGCCAAACAGGCCCCCTCCTTTTCTTGAGTGATTTTGTGTGCGAAAATGCAAGGTTTTTGGCGAATTTTTGACCAAATTTTGGGGATTTTCAACAGATTTTTTCAGCAAAACCATAGGAGTTCATGGTTTTGATCCATGGTTTTGGCCATCACTTCATGGCCTCCAATTTGGCCAATAAAAGCTGCCAACTGGGTATCCAGCATGTGATGTTAAATGTTACCTGGAAGCCACATGTCATCTACACCTTTACCAAGCAAGCACCTCCATGCAACAAAAAGGGCATTCTTGAGCTCAAACACAAAATTTTCAGATTCTGCAACCAACTTTCCAAGCTCAGAACTTCTTCAATTCTCCACCAAATCTTGCAAACTATAGCTTGATTTGAAGCTTGTACCACCACCTACAAGGTCCTACAAGTAGTTTGCCCAGTCTTGGAGCTATCTGAAGCAAAAAGCATCAAGAAGAGGGCTGTCCACACTGTTTAAAACCAGAAAAACCAGAAAGTATGTGCTGGAACTACTTTTGAAGCCTTGGACCTTGGCCATTTCCAGTTCCTTTTTGAAGGTAAAATGGTTCACTCCCTCATTTTCGTATGTACTTTGATCTCCAAAAGTTAGAGAATGAAAAATAGGGCCTTATGCATGATTTTAGGACCCGTGAAGTTGGTTACTTACTATCACAACTGTGTAACAGAGACAGTTGAAACAACCTTGGGAAAGCTCATACCAGGACCAATCCAGACTCGTCCCTCAGGTGAAACCCTTCACTTTACCTCTCATGAAGTGTATTCAAGTGTCCAAGTGGTAGAAATTGCATATTAGAACGTTTAATACGTCTTGTGAGTCTCTGGTATTCACTGTGCGACATACTGTTGCAATAGTGCCGACAGAAACAATTGAGATCAGAATAAGAGCCACATTTGGGACACCTAAAGGCACCCTTTCAGGCTGGAACCAGAGGCATTGTAGACTCTATAATAGAGGTTCCAGAAAAGTATAAAGACTTGACCTTGAACTCTTGTGGATGTGTCTTGTTAATACATGCAAATATGCTATGATTGTAGGGTGCTAAAGCAAATTCCTTGTGTTCTTTAGAATATAGCAGAATATTAATGGAATGATAGAAATATTTTTGATGTTGCATGTTACTGATTCGAAGTGGTTGTGATTAGTGGATGTGTTATAACTTGTAAACTATAAGTAGACACAAGAAACAACCCACAGAATGGTGATTGAATGAGGGAAAAGAACACTAGAAGATTGTAGAATCCTTGAATCCAGAATTTCCTGCAATCTGGCCATAATTTCCGAGATAAAATTGTTTAATCAAACCATGATAGATTGAGCCGAAATTTGGTAGAGAGACCCTTAGGTATGTCTAGAAGTTGCCTAAAAAATTCAGGACATTCTGATGTGTGTAGCTAGGTCAACTAAGGAAAATAGTCATTGCCTGTCACAGGGGATACAAAATCTGTGCAGTTTCTGTTATCATGCTTAGAAACCTTAGTAAATGAGGTCCAAAAATTGTAATTTAAAATTTTGGAAAACTTTAGGAAGTCTAGAACAATTTTGCAAAGTTTGGCGCAAATCCGATGAACGGATTGCCCACAAAAAAATTGGGAAAATGGTTGCGCAGATAGGGTCATAGGCTAAGGTTTGTGCCTAAGTAATGAGAATTGGGGATATTGACCCTTTTGGTCCAATTGACCCCATAAAGACCAGAATTGACCCTGTGTGACTCTGTTGACCAGCTTGGTCAGCAAATGATAAGTTGACTAGGGTTGACCAAGATTGATTGAGGTCAATCAAATGGACTTAGTAACTAAGGTAAGGTGAACGAACATATGTGAACTATTCTTGACTAGGTCAAACAATTTATTAACCAATGATGTAGAATTAGAGTGAGCCAAGTTCCACGTTAATGTTAAGAAGTTGCGTCGATTTCGCAGGGCCCAGTGCTAGCGGGACGCTACCGGTCGCGAGAGGAGCGCCGGTAGCAGAGCATCCCTTTGAGTAGTGTTTTCTAATTTACTCCTTAGAGCTTGTTATTCTGTGCATTGTGAAAATGGTGTTACATATTGTAATGAACTTGCATCCTTTGAATGAGTTTTAAAAGAGAAGTGCACCGAATGTAGAGGTCCAGGAGCGAGTTAGGGTATTGGATGTGGTAGAACAATTAGGGCGAGTTGTGACCTTGATAGTGACCACCTAGCCTAGAGTGCCTGTTGAGGGGTTCTGTGGGCCTACGATGATGGCAACGACAATAAGTCCTAATCGGGTCATCACGATATGCCTAACTGTCTACACTCGCTCGTTTATTAATTGGGTTCCCCTAAAGCATCGAGTGACCACCTAGCACAGAGTGCCCTGAGGGGGGTTCTGTGGACCCAGATTTGGGTCGTCACCTATACACCTAACCGCCGGGTTTCTCCCGCTCGATTGGATTTATATGTTTTAAGCATTATTAAAATTGTTTTTAATGAAGGTGCACGATTATATTATGGATTTAAATTGTATTTACTGTTGCATTCACTTGCATAATGCTATTGCTCATGCTTTCATGACACATGTTTTAACTGTGGAATACTTGTTTTAAGTTTGAATTAGACTGCATTACTCACTGAGCCACCGTGGACAATTAGGCTCATTATTCTAACTTTTTCAGGTTCTTCAGCAGTGAATAAGGGCAATGGAGTAGTTATCGCGTAGGACTACACTCTCTTACTCTTATTGGTAGGTTTTCTTCGTATTTCTTTTTGTTTTGTATTTTGAGAGGGTTAGAACCATGAATAGGAGTGAGGAAAGCCTGTATATAATGGATAGTCACTCCCATTGCTACACATGTTGTAATGACCCGTTTTAGAAATATGAAGTTCTTATTGGTGTTCGTGTATTAAATTTCTTCTGCATTCCTTATGATTACTCTGAAAGTGTATGATGTGGTGTCGTATGTTGAGGCTTAACAGTGTCTTGGCAAGCTCGGCTTGTGGGTGGGTTTGTTGGGACACTGTGCCGGTCGGTTCGTCCTTCATCCTAGGGAAGGGGTCCCGACAACTGTTAAGTAACAATAGATGATGAAACTTTGTGTAGAACTTAAAGTTTTGATTTGTGCATCGAAATAATAAAATTGTAAATAATGTAATGACAGCATTATTATCACAATAATCGCAAGTGTTTCCCCCATGCTTGGTGTTGAGTCGTATTAAAGTAATTAAAACCATAATTACTAGTCTAGATGTGTTTCAAAACCTAAAAGCTTTAGTTGTATTTCTAAAAAATTTCTACAATTTTCTCCCTAAAACACAAAACGATGATGACAACCCCTTACATATAAATAATAGATAGTTTCATTCCATGTTTATAATTTTCTCTACCCAAGGGTTGTGTTAGGATAGGTAAACAAAATAATGTTAGTCATGGGCTTAGGAGATTATATAGAATAATTGTCTTAAAATAAATTATCCCACCATAATCATCTATGGCATATATCCTAAAATGGATCAAATTCTAATACTTCGGGACAAAAGAAAGGTATTTCATTGCAACACCTCGTCTCCCGAGTCCCAACGTCCACGTTATATGACATTCTAATTTTCTTTGATCAATAATCTTGGGTCGCCGGGGAGACGAGCCAGTGCTACATTTTCTTCTTCTTAGACCCAAATCTATGAGAGTTTCTGTATACATTAGTCTATGTACAAAATGACATCATAATAAATAAGATCCTTTATTTATTTATCTAAAATCCTGAGTACACGATCTATTACAGTGAAAATAAATTCGAAATTGAAATAAATAATTTTGCTTAGACCCACATGCCCTACAATGAAATATAATAACAAGGACAAATAATTCTCAACGTTGGCAGATAGCTAATTTCCTGAAATGTGAAAAATAGGGGGTGAGCTAAAAAGCCTAGTGAATCATTCAATTTATTTAATTCATTATTTCAACCAAATAATACAAGCATATCAAACACTTTCAGGGATTAATTCGATTCAAACAATATATTATTTCAGTCGTAATTTAGATCGAACAAGAGTAACCTCTGTGCTCTAGATCTAGGGAGAGAAATTCATTCTGAAACTCAAACCCCATCTCTAGTGAGATCATTCTTGAAACCTGTTCCATTCTAGTGTCAATATTGACAGCCAGTTCCAATTCTATATGGAACATAGAAAGTCCCCCGTACTGGTACGTGGTTAGAATCTTATTTAATCTTATTTTTGTGTGCAAGAGCATAGTAAATAAATATTCTAACAATATTTAAATACTCCAACCGTATAACATTCACATTCACGAACATTGACTTTCGATTTCTTCTGTAGAAGATCGTATAAGACGCAATTACAGAACATACTCTCTTGGTCATAAACAATATATTGATGCATGATAAATAATAGCTCTAACAGTATAACATTCATATTGACTTTCGATTTCTGATGTAAAAGATCGTATAAGACGCAACTACAGAGCATACTCTCTTGGTCATAAACAATATAATAATTGAATGACATAAATACAAAGGACATGAATAAAAGCAAACTAATAAAACAAGTAAGCATTATTTAAAACAAAATAATAAATTAAAAGAAAAGGAAAGAAAATCACATCGAGATCGCTTCTTAACTTGTGTAGCACTTCGTTACCACTACTTTATAAGCTATTTAGAATAGCTCAAGAAAAAAAAAACAAGGATTGAGGTTGCCAAGAAGGAGGCAAAAAGAGAGCAAGAAGAATTTCGATTCTTGCTTTGAGGATGAATGAAATGGGTAGAGTAGGAGGGTTTATATAGAGTTATTTTTCAACTAGTTTTGTTTATTTTTTCAATGTAAGACTATCATTTTATATATTTGAAATGGGTAGAGTAGGAGGTTTATATAGAGTTATTTTTCAACTAGTTTTATCTATTTTTCTAATGTGGGACTATCATTTTCTATATTTACATATATATATATATATACTTTACTATATGTAAATACCTTATAATATGTAGCATTACATATTACTATAAATTAAATTAAATAATACAAAAAATAGTTAATCAATTACTATAAATTAATATATATATATATATTACAATTTATCCTATTATATTATTATTAATCCTACTGTATTAATACATATGTATATATGATTATGTATACTTCCACACCATTTAAATTGCATTCAAAATGATACATATGATTATATATATATATATAAAATGTCACTAATTAAATTAATAAAATGTCTCTAATTAAATTGCATTCAAAGTAATTTTGGGGTATTACATTCATCCATCCCAAAAAAAAAAAAAATTGTCTACTTCTTTTTTTATAAATTTTAAGTGAACATAATGACTGTAATTTTTTGTGCACTATTATTAATGTATCTCATAAATATAATTAGATACAATAAGTCAAAAGTAACTAAATAAGAAAAAAAATAATAGATCAAATATTTAATTAAAGAAAATAGACAATCTTTTTAAAATATCTAAGAGTAAATTAAAGATAAAATATTTAATTAGATAACATGAATAATCGTTTTAAGACGTTATACAAAGTAGACAACTTGTTTGGAATGAAGAAGGTAATTGCAATACTAATCTTCTCAATATATATTTTTTTTATTGTTTATTTTTATTTTTTTAATCAAATTTTTTGCTTCCTCAAATTTACTTCATTTGCCTTTTTTTTTTTAATGTTTTAATATTTTTTATTCTTGTCGAGCTCACAATGGAAACACTCTTAAAACCCGAGCAAATATGGCCCATTTACACCTCATTTGCTTGTTCTAGCTGCATTTGATGATAGCATGTATTTCATAAGTTAAACTACTGAAGATCATATTAATCTTAATTAGCTTTCCTTGCAATGCAAGGCTTTTTTAAAGGAGAAACATTAAATTGACTTAGTGCTACAATAATCTTAAGATATATAATTTTATAATTATAAATGCATTAATTACACAAAAAGTACAACTACAGCTATCAAGTTGTTATCATTCGTTACTAAACTACTCATATATTATCAAACATCTACCAGTTCTAATAGTTCAAGAATGTAAATCCCATCATCTCATCATTTAGAGTCATTTTTTTTTCTTGTACAAATAAGTAAAGAGGTTCAAGAATGCACCCACCAAAATATTCCATACCTAAATAAGTAAAGCAACGACTTTATTTTCTAAATTAAAACTTGTTTAATAATTTAATTTGTTCTTCTATCACATCATGAAAATTTCTTAAGGGCCACTTTTTGTAAACCTTACTTCGTATTGAAGCATCCTTCAAAGTGCAAAACAAGTCATCTTTAATTTCTTTTCTTTTTTATTATTATTGTTTCTTTTTCCCTTTTCCTTCAAAAAAAAAAAAAAAAAAAACTCATGTTACATTTTGCCACACGAGGCAAATTACACGTGGCAATCACCCATTTCCCATGCTCTTACTCAACCTCCACATCAGCCCCCCAAGTTATAAGCAGAAAATTAATTTTCCACCTAAAAAACAAAACAAAAAACTGAAATACAGAGATAAAATTTTCTTCTCCTTCATCATCCAAGACAAAAAAAAAAAAGAAAAAAGAGAATGAGAGAAATATAAGTGGATGAATGTTTGTGTCTTTACACGTGTGGTAGGTATGGGTCACGTGCGGGAGAGGATACGAGCGTAGAGGAACTCGTTCCACGTGTCGGGCAATCCGGGTAGGCACCAGTGTATGCAGTCGGCATACGTGGCGGGATCTGATTGCTGCTCCGGCGTCAACATCTTGCCTTGGCGTATGGTGTAGACGGAGGTGTGGGCGTCCTTGCGATACTCGGACAGGGTGGTGATGTTGACGAAGTAGACCGGGACTCTCATGGACCGTGTCACGTTGGTCGCCACCGCGAATAGCCTTCGGTCCGTGCCCACTTCCAATTGGCTCGTCATGTTCAGCACCGGCATCGTCTCCTTTGCGCACTTTATGCCATCTGGGTTGTTCCAGTCCTCGCTCCTACACAGTGCATGGACCAAACAACCATTACTTCAATTAACAATATAGTTGTTTTCTTACTATATATTATTAATAAAATGTTAATTAACTCTACCACAATAGGTCACGGACTAATAATTAACCGTTTGAAATACTTTTTGCAAAGCACTTTTAAAAGGAAAAAAATAATTTTACATATTATTTGCACAAAAAACTAATAATTTCCAAAATATTTTTAACTTTTTTTTAAAAATTGAGAATTATTTTTCTCTAAAACGCTTTTACACAATTTTTTCCAAACAGAGCCTAAATACACATTTTGTTTTTAAAAGTGGAGCTTTGCTGCTTAACCAAACAAGGAAAAAAAAATCAATAATAGTCAATTTGCCAAAAAAAAAAATTAAAAATGAAAGGGGGTGGGTGATGTTTAACAACTCAAGGTGACCCATATATTGTTTAATTAAAACAATTTGGTAACCTATTACATTATAATAATAATGATAAATAAATAAATAATTATAATAAATAATATTAATAATAAGAGAAAAAGGGTTTTACTTGATATGAAGAGGGGACATGCTACTAAAGAAGACGGAAGTCCGCTTTGGGTCCACATTTTTATCAACCCAATTAGCCCATGTTCTTAAAACCCTTCTGTAAGCTATGGGCCGTTCGATCTCATCGTACTCTGTGGACCCCTCGTCAAAGGATCCTCGCCTGTTGTTAAAAAATAATAAATAAGATTTAAAAAAAAAAAAAAAAGAATTTATTTTCTCAACGGATATCTTTTTAACTACTTACAGGACTTTCATCTTGAAGGTGTTCATCCACCATATATAGGTATTGAAGATCAAGTAATCAACGTCCTTCCAATTCTTTCCGTGCTTCGAGATTGATTCCGGCATGATGATGCGATTTAAAATGCTGTGCATCGTCGGATCATCCGAATTTGATTCCACCAAAAACGGGGCCCAATAGAACTCGACTGTAGTATTGTAATCCTGGGAGCATCCAAAAATAAAATAAAATGAAAACAAAGATCAAAACCCCTACCCGGTTTATCAAGACCGGACCGGATAGACAAGCCGAGTCTCGTGGTTACCTCAATTCGGAAAACCGAAAGCGAACCGGACTTGTTCAAACTCTTCTTGCCAGGAGGAACCGCTGATTGAACCAAGCAAACCATGGACTCCCATTGATTCCGGTTCAACGAGTCTCCGACGAACATCAGCCGCTTCCCTCGTAGCTTTTCCAGTAAAACTTTTGAGCTAAACCTTCATTAATTTTCAAGTGAAAAAGTAAAAAAGAAGTAATCAATAAAAAAAATGTTTTTGGAATTTTGATGGATGTGTTCTTCGTTCTTACTTGGGCATATTGCAATGGCGAGGCTGCCATCGCCAATTCTGGTAAAGAGAATCCTTTCTTCCGTTCCTCATGCAAGTGACTTGAGCAGTGAGAAATTCACATTCATCTTCCTGGTACAGAGGATATGATACATTGTCGAAAACCCAATTGCCGTCGAAGAGATCGCAATCTTCCGGCGGCAATTCAATCGCCACATCTTCTTCACGTTCTTGTTCTTCATCTAATTCTACTTCTCGTTGTTCTTTATGATGATTATGATGAAGATCATGATCATGTTCTTCTTCTTCTTCTTGCTCTTCTTCTTCTTTGGCATTCACAATCATCTTGAGATTAACGGGTTCTTCTTCTTGATGCTTTGTAATTTCTTGATCTTCATCATCGTCCCGGGCTTCTTTCTTGGTTCTAGCAGACGCGCTCGTCGTTGTCGGAACCAACTGTTTCTTGATGTTCTTTCTATGATCATCAACATGAACTGCGTCGTGGTAGTGATGATCATGATGATCTTGATGATCTTCTTCTTGGCGTAATGTCAAAAGCTGTTTATTAGAAGTAGAAGAAGAAGAAGATGGTAGTTGTGGCCTTGATGACGAGAAAGGGAACTCAGCTATCGATTTCACGTCCTCATTGTACATGAACCCAGCGAAGAGGAAGATGGAGAAGACGACGACGAAGACGGAGAGGTTAGTGTTGTACTTTCTAGTGGCGGTGGCGGGCGCGCCACCACTGCCATGGTGCTTCATCGCTGGAACGGCGGTGGTTTCTGGGAGAAAGAAGGATGTTTTCCGACGAGGTGGCTGCATGAGCTAGCTGTACGTAGCTACTGCAATGGGGGAGATAAGCCGGTGAGGAAAGAGAGATATAGAGAGAGAGAAAGTAATAGAGAGAGAGAGAGAGAGAGAGAAAGAGAGAAAGAAGAGATCGGAAAGTTAAGGGGGGTGGTGGTGGTGGTGGGAGGATTAGGTTTACTTGACGGGGTTGGTGAGATAGGGGTTGTCTTGCTTTGGTTAGAGTTATTGGAGGGAGAATTGTCATTTTCAGTTATTGTTTTAACACACACATATAACTACTTCAAGGATTGATATATCAGGCAAATGATGAAGAGAGAAGAGAGATGAATAGAAGTCTGGAGGGCCACTTGGCTTGCTCTTATAGATTGAAATTAAAGTTTCCCCAAGTGGTTCCTTGCTAAGGTAGCTACCTTTATTAGCTTTTCTTAATTGCATACTAAATGAGTAATTAATTTGTTAATAATTAAGATTATATATATATATATATATATATATATGCACCCATACATTATGCTTATAATATCAGTGTATAGAGCCGAAAATATAAAATGACATTGGATGTAATTAAGTAAGAATTTTGTGGTATATATCCCTTTGTCTAATAATTATTAATGTTATAGTTGTATAAAAAATATAATTATAAAAAACTTATTAGTATTTTCTTTATTATTATTATTCATAAATTCAATGATTTATAAATAAGTCATTATTTCTAATTGACATGCATTCAATGGTCTTTAATATAGACTTCCAAATTGATTAAGATGGTTTTCTCCCTCTCCCTCTTTCTATATATATGTAGGAATTAATTCTAGTTAGTATCACACCTCTTCAACAATTTGTAGTATACCAACATTTATAAAGAACAAAAATTGCATTTATGAGTAATTTGTTTTTATGCACACATCACGAATATCATATATATCACTGTATAAAGCTGAAAATATAACTGACATTAGAAGTAATTTTAATTTGCATAAGTTAAGTCACGTGATTTCTTCTTAATTATAAGGGTTAATTCAGTCCTTAATTTTATTATTAGCGGTTAATATTGAAATGACTGCCACAATTATACATACATACATACACACACACGCACATATATATGTATCATTGCAACAATCATTTTATTGTTCTCATAAGTGTCACAATGATTGTTGTAGTTGTATTATTTTTAATACAAGTTCAGTGCTTAAGTAATTGATATTTCCATGTATAAATTTTGTTAGTATTTTCCTCATTTTTATTCATAGATTTTAATGGATTATTAATAAGTAATTATTTTTAATTGACACGCATTCAATGGTCTTTATTATATGGATTTTAATCGACTAATAGAATGGTTATATATATAGCTTTTGCTAAATTTAAGTTATTGATATGAAATCTATAAATATAAAAAATTTATGTATATGTAATTTCAAACATAACAGCCATTTGATTAATTTAATTACATGTTATTGGCCATTGTATAATGAAATAGTTGTTGATTACACAGATGTTGCTATAAGGCTATAATTATACGGGTGACTTTTTTCTTTTGATTATTATATACTTTATTTGTCTTTTTTTAGTTTTTAACTTTTTAAAATTTACTTATAAATAGCTAATTTAATTTTTTAAAATTAAATCTAGTAAAATAATGAAATTTTTTATAAATTTTTTTACTTATTTAAAATAGAAATAAATTTAATAAATAAAATATTATGCATTTGATATTTTTGAGTATTTATAAAAATTATATATATATATATATGTATGTATGTATGTATGTATATATATTCAAGTATTTACATAAAATTATATATTTTATATTTATTTATTAAAATTTTAAAATAAAAGTATTATAGTTTTAATTAAACATTAATTAATTTATTTTAGGATATATATTATTAAAATAAAAGTAGATTTTTGATGAGACCTATCTATTAAACTTTAAAAAGTAGACAAAAAGTTTAATGGAATCATGATATGACATCTCTATTATACCAAAAGAGTAAAATCTAGTGTAAACGCCCTTAATGGCATCATAAACTTAGTGGATTACGGACATAATTCTACTTAAATTTTCATAAGCATCATTTCAATAAGAAAGCAAACTTTCCAGTTTGTTCCATTACGTCCATTTTCAGTAATTTGATCCATTAAAAGTTTAAAACACTACATTCAAATCAGACAGAAATATATAACTCTAAGAATTACTATTGGTATCTAATCTACATTTAAAATTTTTTTTTTTTTAAAATATCTCTCTTATAAATTTTCATCTTCTTCGTTCTTCAGCAAACTGAACTGAAATATACTTTTTTCTTCTCCCAAAGAAAATGATGGAGAAGAAGAGAAAAAAGGAAGGTTTTTCTCCTTCTTCCTTGTTTCTTTTCTTCTTGCAAACCCATTTCTTTAAAGAAACTGAAGAAGAAGATAACGATTTGAAAAAAAAAAAAAA
>JAJIYU010015738.1:0-12500 GCA_030144865.1 Tinospora cordifolia | reverse complement strand
TCTTTCGAGATTCAGAGCAAGCAAAGATGGCCATGGATATCAAGGTGAGTGACAAGGCAACCATGCAAAGTAAAGACAAACTTCCCGGAATTTGAAAAGCAGCAGCTTTGCCGCCATTATCAACACCCTCCACCAACCTCACCATCTCTCTCAAAGCTCTAAAGAACAATGATACTAATTACACAAAATTGGTGGCAATACATATATATAATTTCTCCGTAGCATTTCAGTGTGAATCATCCCCTTTCTTATGATATTTCCTTTGTGTTGACCTTTCAATTGATTACGACAAACAACCTCGCTTACTTGTTGTACACGTACCATTTCTTTCCATGCATAAACAAAAGGTCACAAAAGTTTGATCTTTCAACATTAGACGTTTATGAATCCACCCTTATTTGCTCGAACTTGAATCATCTGAAACATTGAGCATAATTGAAAATACTTGAAGAATCCGCATTAATTAATCACCACCTTCGAAGAAACTTCCGGAGTGCCAAGGTGGAGTATTATGTATTAACAGAGAAAAAAAAAATATTGATAGAAAAATCATGCCAATCATCCGTATCCCAAGTTCAATTACACAATTAAATAATTCATAGGATAATGTTTCAAATCTCATTTGAATAATCACAACTTTCAAATCAACGTAGCTGCAAATGTAAATAAATATATCAACCTTTCTTTTCAAATCAATTCTTTTTCAATTAATTAATTTTAATTATTTTATTACAATTATGTTTTGGTTTACTATCATCTTGTTTCCTTACACTAACCCTTTTGTGGGGTTCCAATTAATTTAGAATCCAGTACTATGGAGGCGAGGGTAACTCTTTTTAGGTAGCGTTTTCACACAAGAATTACACCTCTCGTCCCTTTGATTGTAGAGTCTCTTTAATTTGGAAGGCACAAATGAAGATTTCAACTTTTGTGCGCAAAATTCCTCTTACCATCAATGTTACCCACTTTGAGATGATTTCAATTGGTCTTATTATGAAGTAAGGAACACAAGCTTGCAAAGATTTAGCCTTAATTGTTGTTGATATAAGACAAGTTATGAATAATGACAGACCATAAGTTGAAAAATAAAAATTAAAAATGCCTTCAAAATTCAAATTCTATTTCCTAATTAAGAAAGAATGGAACACGAGGATTACGAGAAACAATGTTGGAGTACAAGAGATGAAGAGCAATGTCATGTTGATATTTTTTGCATTTTCTCTTCCTTCCTCAACCTACATATAGTAGTGTTGACTTTGTCTCTTCCTTTAAGTATTCATGAAAGTAATATTTGTCCTACCGAATTTTCCAAAGTAATCAAACACCAGCTGATAATCCATTACTATGTTCTACTAGGCCCATGGACTACAAAATCGATTAGAATTAACTTAATGTGAGTCATAGTTAGGTTGTTGCTCATTTACAGTAATACAAACTCCCTAGGAAATCACTTACTGAAAAAGGTTCTACCTGTAAAATGAAACTTGCAACTACTATTAGACAATATAGAATGAGCATTAATCCTTTAAAGTAATTAGAAGTTTCATCCAACAACCAACACAGAAAGCTAGGGAAAGGGGAGAATTCATGCATTTAGGGTGGTTGCATTTTTTAACACGCAATAACTTTTAAATAGATGGGCAAAAGTATCCTAGATGGAATTGTTAATGCTACATAATAACAACAAATTAAAAATATCACAAGTATCACAAGTAATTATAAGATGTGAAAGTCTCTCATAACGTTTCCACAAAATAAAAGTCGAGAAAGAGAGATAAAGAAACAAGAATTATTTTCAATTGATCTGGAAAACAAGAATGCTACAACTAAAATGGTAATTGTATAAATTAATGAGTGGTATTTAATGGAAAAAAAAACAAATAATAATAATTAAAATTAATAGTGGGAGCTTAGTTAGAAAAGAACTATAAATAGTCTTCATCTCCTCATTTCATTTCATGTTCTCATTCATTCCATGCTCTCATTCATTCATTCGGGGAAGAGAGAAGCAAAACGAGGAGAAGGAAGGAAAAAGAGGAAGAAAAATAAAGAAAAGAGGAAAGAAAAAAGTTGTCCATTCTTAAAGATTCGTCACTTTGGGTATATTATTTTCGTCTCTTTTCAATTCAATAGTTATAAAAGTTCTAAATTATAGTTTTCCTACTGTAGTTTTCAACAAAAGTGTTAGTTTATTGTGTGATCCAAAACTATGGTGTATTTTTACTAGGAGTAAAACTACACAATATATATACATCATTGTGTTCATATCAACATGTAGAACACAATTATGTAAATTATTTGTACCCTTGTGGACCTTAAGAATTTATATAGTAAGTGAAAGTTGATATATAGAGGGTATACATATTGACAATGAAATTTTAATTCATGGATACTAAAATGTTCAAAATAAAATTTTTGACCCAATGACACAAAAATTAGAATTTTTAGATATCAATAGATATATTAAATTTGCATGTATGCAATTGGAGAAATAATGTATTGATTAATATTATATGTATATATAAGGTTATATAATTGATTATGTAATCTTATAAATATAACATTATAATATATATATATATATATATGTTGTATAACACTATGAATTACTTCACATGAAAAAATGTGTAATATAAGAAATAATTAATTTTTCCTATTTAATGTATTTTACAACCAATTTGTGAAGATGTTACTTAGTGTATACTAAAAGCGAAATACATGTTAATAGTGTAAGCTTTTGATATTTGGCTCGATATTAGGAGACACGACGGGCGATTGGGAGAACGTCGGCAATCGATCTAGTCTGTGAGTAGTAATTTGATTTATTTACTTAAACTTTTATTATACTTATTGTTTTTGCATTATTGTGTGCTACATGCACTACATACTGCATTGAGATAGGATCGATCTTCAAATGTGCTGACCTAGCCTCAAGATGAGAGGTTCCGAGGTGTGGACATTGAATCGTAATAGTCTTGAGATATGAGTACGGATCTTCAGATGTGCCGACTTGACCTCAAGATGAGAGGTTACAAGGTGCGAAAATTGGATCGTCATAGTTTTGAGATAGAGCTGATCGACGAATCTTCAAATGTGCCTACCTGACTTAATGATAAGAAGTTCTAAAGTGCAGACATTGGATCGTGATAGCTCTGAGATAGGATTGATCAATGGATCTTTAGATGTGCTGACCTGGCATAATGATGGGAGGTTTTGAGGTGTAGACATTGGATCGTGATAGTTCGAGATAAGAGTGGTACGGTGGTACACTCTATGGATATATTTAGAGTGGTGCATGACACACTCTATTGGTTTGTGGGTGGTGACTGTACCACCTAGTCAGTGGGCCACAATTGTCGAGATACGACAGTATGGCCTAGTTGGTGGGCCACGATCGTCATGATATCGTAGTATGGCTTAAACGATGGTCATGTCCGTTTGGAATTGTAGTATGACCAAAGGATCCTTAAAATGAAAAAAGGGTGCCGAGTTTAGATGTTGGACCCTTGAATCATGGCATGATTCATGGCATAATTCATGGAATATTAAGTTGTTTCATTTTAATATGTTGATGATTGTGTGTGCTATTCGTTGTTGTATTTTTTGTATGAATGAATGTGATTTGTCTGTTGCATTGCATGTAGAATGCTAGACTTAAGTAGACGATCTTTTTGCTTCTCATTGGGCTCACGTGGATATCGAGCTCACTACTCTTGACATTTTAGGTTTGTACGGTGTGGATAAGGGAAAATGTGTGTTGATTGCATGATCTTTTCCAGCCTATCCTTAGTAGGTTATTTTGTTGTTTTGCTATTTTTGGTATTTTAAATCATTATGTACAAGTTTTGAAAAATGTAAAGTTAAACTGGACTCTAGTAATGTAATTAATGTTAAAGAGTTCAGCCGTTGTTACATTATTCCGCTTACCTTGTTATTGATGCACTCTGAATACTATAAATGTTTAAATGGTAAGGCTTAACAGTAGTCGGCAAGTTTGACTGAAGGGTAGACTTGTCTGACTATTGTGTTAGTCGAGCCGCGTGTATGAGGTTTCAGAAGGGGTCCCAACAATGTTGGTATATCAAAGCCCTCGATTTTTTTTTTAAAGTTGGAATTAAACGAAAATATATGAGTCCAAAAGTTCTATTTTTCAAAACTTATTTCCAAAAATATATTGTATGGTACTAGTAGTAAAGTAGGCTTTAGGGGTGGTATGTTTGCAAGTTTGACATTGAGAAATGGTTGTATTTGAATTGCAGACTAAGATGCCACCTAGACACGGTAAACCACGGCGGGTACGGCAAGATCCTGCTCCTCCTCAGGATCTTGTATTGAGACCTATACAACTACCACCACTTGCTGAGCCTGATGTATGCCGACGGCTCGAAGATCTTATTCAAGCCCAAGGGGAGTTGATCTAATCCTCTAGCACTCCACTACATCACATCAGAGGATAGATGTGGTTGTGGCTAATATGTAGCGACCAACACTTCTTACAACTCTTGCTCCACGTGTAGTCGAGCCAGCTAATGGGGATGATGATGATGAGTCTGAAGAGGAGATTGAGGCTCCTTGTAGGCACCGCAGAGAGAAACAAAGGAGAGAAATTTCACATGAAATATCATTGAAGAAATTTGTGGAACTGAAACCCCAATTATGTTGGGGTAGTGTTAATCTAGAGCAAACAGAAGACTGGCTGTTGAATTTTGAGAAGATAGCACAATCGATGAAGTTATCTGAAGAGAATAAGGTGTTGTGCTCTGCACATACATTAGAGGGTGATGTCGCTAGATGGTGGTTATCAGTCATGGCTACTGAACGCCCGGTTGAGACTTGGGCAAGGTTTAGAGAGTTATTTTTGGAGACTTTTGTTCCTACTTCTGCTAGAGAGCATAGGAAGATGAAGTTCTTGGACTTGCAACAAGACAATATGATAGTCCAGGAGTACACTTATAGATTCGTTCATCTAGAGTCTTATGCTCCATGGTTGGTTGCTAATAAAGTAGAAAAAGCTAGATTCTATCGTTGGGGGTTGAATAGTGATATTCGACGAGCGATACACAGTTCTAGTCTAAAGTCGTTGAACCATCAAGTTTTGAGATATGAGGTAAACAGCAACGACGAGCCGATACAGGTGCAGATTTTCCCAAGCAATACCATGCAGATTTTAGCACAAACTCCTAGTAACCAAGGTCAATGGTAGAACGATAAAGGTTACAAGAAGAGGAAGTTTGTTTCGGGATCGACTAGCACCCCACAGGCCCAATCTACCACAATGATGGCAGTTGCCACCACCCCTATTCAGACATTTGAGCCACACGTGGCAATATAGCTTAAAGGTAGAGGCTGAGGTAAGGGAGGCAGAGGCTTAGAGTATAAGCTACCGACATGGCAGTACAGATGGGCCAACCAACATGAACAGGAGAAGTAGTATAGAGACAACCATTCACCTATTATAAGTGTGTGCAGGTTAGGCACAAGAGGTTGGAGTGTCCTACCTTATCAGCCTAGTCGATGAACCGACAGCGATATAGAGAGAGAGAGCCCAGACAGTCACTCAACCTGATCCGGAGGCTACCAAGACTTTAGTAGAAGGTACCATCTCCATTTTATATTTGACTTTATATGTATTCATTGATGCTAGCTCTACTTTATTATTTATATCTAGACAAACTGTTGATAGATTAAAACTTAGATCAGTTAGTTCATCTTTGTTAGTTGCATAGCAATTAACATTAATCTAGGTGAATTATTGCATTTTAGAAGAAATAAGGGGAGAATTAGTGGAATAATTGCATAATTAGTAGCATTAGCATATAGTTTAGGGATTTGCATTGTTTTAGGTCTTTATAAGCTTTGTTTTTAAAGTTTTAAAGCTCTTTTATGAGGAAATAATGTCTGGGAAAGGAAATTGAGTTTATTGCAGGGTAAAGGTTGAAGCACAAAGGAAGAATACATCATATGAAGGTAAACAGGAGAAGAAATCATGAAGAAGCACCAAAAGATCTCGGTCCAACAACTGAAGATCGCGGTAACTGAAGAAAAACTGTATCGTGGAGAAAGCCCACTAGTGACCGAGGTCCATAAGCCAGTGACCGCAGTCACTAGAATGTGATGTGTGCATGATAATTGCAGACCGCGGTAGACAGAATCGGGAGGATTTTGGTTTTCTATCAAAGATATTACTGACTGCGGTCCGTGATCGCGGTCATTCGAGTGATTATCAGGATTTTCATATTTTTTAGGGTTTGTTTTAGTGCGGGACTATATATAGGAAAGGGTTATTAGAGACAACATACCCTAAGTTGGAAAAAAACCACTGATGACGGCTGTGTAGAACAAAAACTTGTATTCCAACTGATTATTCTTAAGATTTGAGTATGATTTACTTCTTTGACTATAGTTTCATGTTTTCTATTAAATTCATGTCAAGCTAATTAGTTTTCTTGTCTGGGATGTGATGTTCAATGCATGATTTGTGATACTTAGTGTGGATATTGAATTAAAGATGTTATTCCATTTTGTGTAGACTTAATGTTTTATGTTTACTGGCATAGACATAACGAACTCAACACTTTAGTCTAACTCGGAAGAGAGGCCTAAAGGGTGGTTAATACAGTTTGGACTTAGAATAGTTGATGAATCGGGAGGTTATTGATTGATCTAGGGGGTTGCACAGGGACTCTTGAACACACAATTTAGGTTGTTAAGTAAGCGCCTCGGGAAAGGGCTTTATGAAACAAATCTAGTTAATGTTGAAACACCTCGGGAGAGGGGTTCAACTACAGATGCAAAAACTCATAGTGTAGATAATTCATGATCAAAACTAAGAATCACAGATTAGGTAGCAGCAGTCACTATCCTAGACACCTTTTTGAATAGATTTCTAAGTATAGAATTATTGCTTTTGTTTAGAAAGATTTTTGAGTTCAAAATTTAATCCAACTACATTCAGTTAGAGTATTGAGAAAACACCAATCAGTAGTAAACTGGGATTTGAGATTACTAATCAAACCCCTTTTCCCTGAGGACGATATCCGGTCTTACCGAATATACTTGAGCGAAACTGTACGCTTGCAGGTTTAGCAACAAGTTTTTGGCGTCGTTGCCAGGGATGATCCATTTTTTTATCGGAGATGTGCTGACAAGGTGATTCGTCGTTGCATTCATGAGTCTAAAATTAACAAAGTCCTTCATGATTGTCATGCTTCACCTTATAGTGGTCATTATAACCATCAACGAACAGCAAGACGTGTACTTGAGACTGGGTTTTATTGGCCAAGCATGTTGAAAGATGTCTATCAGTTTGTGAAGACCTGTGAGACATGTCAGAAACAAAAAAACATCTCTAGAAAGAATGAAATGCCTCTTACCTCATTTGTAGAAGTAGAATTGTTTGATGTTTGGGGCATCAACTTTATGGGGCCATTTCCACCATCAACTGGCAAACAATATATCCTACTAACTGTTGACTATGTCTCTAAGTGGGTAGAGGCTGTAACTACAGCAAAGAACGATGCTCGAGTGGTGCTGAAGTTTCTTTCACGAAACATTTTCTCCTATTTTGGAACTCCCAGAGCTATTGTGAGTGATGAAGGTACGTACTTTTGCAATAAAGTCTTCAACAACCTTCTCACTAAGTATGGCGTGAGGCACAAGGTTGCACTACCCTATCATCCTCAAACTAACAGGCAAGCTAAAGTGTCTAATCGAAAAATCAAGTTGATATTATAGAAGACGATTGGCACAAATCGTAAGGATTGGGCGTTGAAGTTGGATGATGCACTGTGGGCATACAGGACAACATTTAAGACACCCATTGGTATGTCTCTTTATCAGTTATTGTATGGCAAATCATATCACTTGCCATGTGAGTTAGAGCACAGAGCTTACTAGGCCATCGAGAAGTTAAATTTCGATGCAAAAGCTTGTGGCGAGAATTGGTTGTTGCAGCTCGTAGATCTTGAGGAGTTTCGTTGAGATGCATTTGAGAATAACACCATTTACAAAGAGAGAATGAAAAAATGGCACGATCAGTTCATAGAGAAGAGGGAGTTTAAACCTGGCCAGCAAGTACTCCTATTCAATTCAAGACTCCGTTTGTTCTCGGGAAAAATGAAATCTCGATGGTCAAGACCATTCCTAGTCACCCAAGTTTTTCCATATGGTGCAGTGGAAGTGCAAAGCTTGATAGATGGCCACAGATTCAAAGTAAATGGCCAAAGATTAAAGATATTCTACGGAGGTCCAAAGTAGATGGTGGAGATGGCAGTCCTCAGAGATTGAAACATAGTATCTTTGTCGAGCTAACGACGTTAAACATAGCATTGAGTGGGAGGCAACCCACCATTGATGCTTGCATAGTTGTTTTCATATAGCTAGTTTGTTAGATTTCAGTGGAAGGGTAAGCTCTAGACACTTAGAAGTGAGAAATGGGTCTATCATACTGTGGACCGCGGTCATCAAATTCATAGCTTATGTGGACCACTGTTAACAGCATGGTACAGAGAAAATCATTCTAATGACCACGGTCACCCGAACGTGTATTTTCACAGACTGCGGCCACCAGAAGAACACGTTTCTACTGACCGCGGTCAATAGAACATTATTTTGGGCACGTCCATGGACTGCGGTCCACACACATTTAACACTCTCACTGACCACAGTCCGCAGAAGATGAACCGAACAGTTTCAACAAAAAAACATCTATGGACTGTCATCCATAAACCAGTGACCGTGGTCCATGCGTCTTTTAAGTCCAGATCGCAGTCATTTGCTCATTCCTATTCCGAAATTTCTAAATTTTCTCTATGGCTTTTGATCTCCCTTCCAACTTTCAGAGTACCTTTTGCCTTTTCAGTGAAAATGTAAGTGTTTTTTATTTGACTCTTCATTAGTTCCTTACGTTATTTGAATGTTTAAATGATTTAGGAGTTGTTATGTGTGTTTTCTTACGTCTAAATGGTGATTTTGCTCAATAACTCGCACCATTTTTCCTTTTATTCTGAATGTGCATAATTTGTGAAACCTTTTGAGCATAGACTTGCACAAATCCTTGTTCATGAACACCTTAGGCTATTAGCTGTGTTATTTCAAGTAATGAGGCACATTTCCTATCTATTTTGACGGCATATAATATCATAGGCACTGCAAGATTCAAGTTTTATTGTCTAAGGATTGATTTTGATGCTCAGATGTTTAGCCCAAGAAAACTAATCGATGTTGATTAGTTTCATTTCATGTTTGATGCATTATTATATGAATCTTGTTGTTTTCCTTGGCCACAATTGCTATTGTTGCATGCCTCCTAGAATGCAATTACCAGCTTCAAAGGGCAAGCAGCAAGCACCACCTCCTCCACCTTCTAATCTAAACTGTTTTAAGACAGCAGTAACAAAACAGAGGTTTAATGTAATTCGATCAAACAGACATTTAATCCCTGAGAGGGGTATTATGCTGATGACAGAGGAGTCCAACATTGGTATCGACACAGTGGTAGCAGTCAGGCATTGGGAGAAACTTATTCAGGCACAAGCTACCACAGTGGTTTCCATAGTACAAGAATTTTATGCCAATGCACCTGATAGAGAAGGGACATTAGTGTGGGTGCGGAGCAAATGGGTACCTTTCAATGCCGTCGCGATTAATGAAGTGTATGGATTACCAGCACACTCTCTAGATGAATACTACAATCTCTTACCAAGTTTTGATCCGGACAAGATATTGTAGACGCTATGTGTTGATGGGGCATCTTGGATTTGCTATAACAACAGGCCCGTCAATTTGATGAAGACCACGTTCAAGACCCCGGCTAAGGTTTGGTTATATTTGGTTTGTGCTAATTTACTTCCCTCCTTAGCTATTAATCGGGTTACTATAGAGAGAGTTGTTTTGGTGTACTGCATCATAAAGGGACTCCCAATTGGGACAATTATCTCCAGCTCTATCTGGTCGGCAATTGACAGAACAAATGCAGGTCTGCCACAGCCCACCTTGATCATAGAGCTATGCAGACGGGCTGGGGTTGTATGGGACAAGACGGAGCCGTTGTTGAAGATAAAGGATCATATAGCGGTAAAAATGCTCACTTCCACCTCTTCTAAGAGGCGTAGGGCATCTACTGAATCCCCTCCACCAGCTGCTAATCCTGCCAGTTCTGCCTCGGTCCCTACACGTCATGCAGATGCCCCACAATCCTCTTCAACAGCTGTTGCATCTCTCTCTACCACTGAGCATATCATGATGCATTGGATGGCGTATCTCACCCAGTGGATGCACCGCAAAGACCCGAGCATGGCGGAGGTGTTTCCCCCTCCTCCCTGCTATTTGCCCTACATGAAGATGGCTTGTTGTGTACCTCCAGTGCACCCGACTCCGCTAGTGGGCAATACGGATGATGCTGATGATGATGATGATGAGGATGGTGGTGGTGGTGATTTCACTGACTTTATTACGGAGGAAAAAGTCTTTGGAGCGGATCTCTAAGCCTCGATATTTTCTGTATTTCTATTGCTGCTTTTTTATGCTCTTGAAACTCAAAATTTTTGTACCTTTGTTGCTCTTGTGTTTTTCTGATGATGCATTACTCCTTACCAATGGTTTACTTGTACAATGCAAAATATTTTTTTTATGACTTCCAGACTAATTTTCTTCTCTCTTTGAATGCATGTGTGCTGTGTTCTATTTCCCATATATGCCAATCTATGTGCTCTTGAGGACAAGGCACCATTCAAGTTTGGGGGTGTAACACACAACAAACAGGGTTAGTTTTCTTTTATTTTATTAGTTTTTGTCAATTCTTCTTTGTAAAATTTTTGTTAGATGCATTCTAGGAAGCATTTAGAGTAGATTTTATTTTTTTTATTCAAAAAAAATGTTACTAAGTAACCTATGAAATTGTAACGTTCCTTTAGTATGATGAGACAAAGAATTACGGTACTGTCAAACAGTTTGTATGCTTGGTTGGTCTGAAGTTTGATCTTGACACATCTCTATAGTCTTAGGTAAATTGAGAATCCTAAAACTGAAGTTAGTGAGGAGTAGAAACCAAACCATAAATGGAGAAAATTTCTCGCAAATTCTTGAAGTAATCAATTCTGTCTTGAACACTACTTAGGAATGATTATAGGAGGGAAATAAAGTAGGCCATCATTCTTTGAGTCTTAGCCTAAAGGCCGATCCCAGCGTACATAATCCCTTGTAGCCAATTTTGAGCTGTATAGTCTGTTTTCTTGCAATGAACCTAAACATTATATACATAAACACTTTATCTTTTAATGAATACCTTAGTTGGACCTATTTGCGTGCACTCGTGGTTTTAACATAGCTTAGTTTGATCACATGAAAGAAGAAGGGGTTGCTATCATGAAAATACATATGTCTTCTATTCTATTACTTAAAAAAAAAAGAGAGAGTGAAAGAAAGAAGGAGTTATATTTGTTTCTTTAGTATTTCAGCATTTTCAATGATAGCTGAACTTTCTATCCTTGTTTAAGTCTCCGTGTGAGTGTCATTAGGAGTGCACATGATGAATATGTTTTTTTTTTGGGGGGGGGGGGGGGGGGGGGGGGGGGGGGGGGGCATTTATAATTTGATGAAGTTGTTACAAGTTTTAGTCTTTTTGTCTTGGGGTTGTGTGTGACAATTTGATTGGCTGCCAATTTTGTGAAGTATAGTCAAAACAAGCCAAAGGAGCAAACAAGGATGTGTGGCTAGAGGGCTTGAGAAATTCTGTTTAAACCATAAATAATAAAAATTATATAATTATATTAAACAAATAATATATTATGTTATTCTATCCACATACATAAAAACATATATATATGTAGTGAGGGACCAATGAATAAATAAATAGGTTTTTAGGAACTTAAAAATAATTACTTTATGGTGTACAGTAGATCCACATAGGCCTTGCTTTGCCTTATAGAGGCTTACTATCTAGCTTCTCTTTTTCCTTTGACAATACTAGTGGAAATTGTAAGAACTGTTGTTTGCGTTTCTATAGAAGAATCTTAACTCATTCTTTCATTGAGAATAACTATTTTACCCTTTTTGTTCCATAGTTGGTTTTAGAACCCATCATTTGTTGTTAGGGAAAGATTTCCAATGGCACAAAAAAGGGAAAGGGTAGATTCTTGTGAATGAGAACTAGAGGAAATATTGGGAGAGTTGCAATGATTGCTGACATGGCAAAGTTTGTTGAAGGTTTGGCCCATAATATGGTGTGAGTCCTTCATATGTTGGAAGAGACAAAAAAAAGTGGTCGTCACTTTGTTGTTGGTGAGAGATTCTCTAGCATGGAATGAAAATTCAATTTCACCTCAAACTTCATCCTTCAAAAGTTAGAATTAATTTAAAAGTTAGAAAAATTCAACTTAGAGAAGTTCAAGAAATTTTATATGTAAATGTTAAAATGTGCATAATTTTTATTAAAAATGATGAAAACACATACAAATTGATATGTACATATAAAAGTATAAATATAATGGTTCCAAAAATGT
>JAJIYU010015737.1:0-12590 GCA_030144865.1 Tinospora cordifolia | reverse complement strand
TGAGGGAGTTTTATAACTCTGGTGTGGTGAATAGGCATACCAATGAGACATATATTTGTTTGATCCCTAAGAAAAACGTAGTGAGGACAGTAAAAGATTTTAGGCCTATCATTGCTAAGGTGTTCGTAAACAGAATCCAGGGGTGATGAATAATACAATATCGGAGAGCCAATTTGCCTTTGTAAAAGGCCGACAGATAATAGATGCAATCCTTGTGGCAAATGAAGTAATTGAAGAATATAGGTCTAACTACAAGCAAGGAGTATTATTGAAGATTGATTTTGGAAAAGCCTATGATATGGTTGAATGAGATTTTCTAGACTTTTTGCTAGCTCAAAAGGGTTTTGGAAAAAGACAGAGAGGATGGATCCAAGGTTGCTTGAGGACGGTGCCATATTCTATTTTTATCAATGGAAGGCTAAGAGGCAAGTTGAAGGCGGCAAGAAGTTTAAGACAAGGAGATCCACTATCTCCATTCTTATTCTCTTTGGTAGCAGACATGCTGGGGCGAATAGTGGAAAAGGGAAAGGAGGTCGGCTTAGTGTAGGATTTTGTGGTGGGAAGGGAGAAGGTAGAAGTATCTCATTTGCAGTTTGCAGACAATACCATATTATGTTTAGATGGGGAGGAGCATAATATCTATCAGATATTCAAACTTGTTCAGTGCTTCTGTTGGATATCGGGGCTTAGGATGAATTTGGCAAAATCATCCATCGTGGGGATTTCTACCTCGGAGGAATGGATTGGAACGGTTGCATCTTGTATTGGACGTGAGCAGGGGGAGTGGCCTCTCAAGTATCAAGGGATGCAAATTGAGGGAAATCCAAGGAAGGTAGAGTTTTGGATTCTGGTTGTCACAAAGGTGGCTAAAGGATTGGATGGCTGGAAAAGGGCCTCTCTCTCAAAAGGGGGAAGACTTACACTAATTAAATCTGTGTCAGATGCCCTTCCGGCGTATTACATGTTCATTTTTAGACTTCCAATAGGGGTGGCGAACCGGATGGAACAGTTGATGCGCAATTTTATTTGGGAAGGACATGATGGAAACAATGGCATGCATTTGGTGGAGTGGTCTCAAGTCCAGAGAAGGAAGAAGCTAGGTGGGCTTGGGATTGGAAATTTGATGGCAAGGAATAAGTATTTGGTCGCAAAGTGGTTGTGGCAGTTTCTGAAAGAACAGAATCAGCTTTGGGGGGAAATTATCAGCAGTAAACATGGAATGGATCCC
The DNA here is from genome assembly GCA_030144865.1 of Tinospora cordifolia. Classification (NCBI taxonomy): domain Eukaryota; kingdom Viridiplantae; phylum Streptophyta; class Magnoliopsida; order Ranunculales; family Menispermaceae; genus Tinospora; species Tinospora cordifolia. Next base: position 11,362 of record JAJIYU010015737.1, on the reverse strand, counting down.
AATGGAAGAGATGCCAGTGTTCAAAGAAAGACTACGTTTAGAAGCCCGTGGAAGTTCATTTTTTCTACCCACTCAGTTTTTTATCCATATATCAGATTAAGTGTGGGCAATGGACAGTCTATACGATTTTGGGAGGATGTGTGGGTGGGAGATGAAGCATTTATTGATAGATTCCCTAGATTATATAGACTGTTGACAGCTCATAATCACCCTATCTCCTTTTTATGAGGCAAGAGGATCCAAGGTCATCGGATCGATGGCAGTTACATTTGTGCGCCAATGCAGGTCCGAGGTGCGAATCAGAAGAAGAAGCGCTCCGCTCATTACTAGGAAATTTCGAACTGAGGAACAGGGAGAACAAGATTAGGTGGGCCAACGAAAATTCAGGGGAATTCTATTCAAAATCTCTTTTTCTATCAATGATTGAAGATCCTTCTATTGTCCCTAGCACTATTCTCAAGGAAATATGTAAGGCACCTGTGCCTTCAAAAGTGAAGTTTCTCGCATGGATTACATTCAAGTAGAAGGTGAATACAGGAGATATGATCCAGAAAAGGTTTCCAATATGGGTTTTGTCCCCGTCTTGATATGTTTTGTGTAAGCAGAATGAGGAGTCGGCAGCTCATATCTTCAGTCAGTGCAATTTTGTTTCCTTTTTGTGGGAAAGATGGAGAAATCACTTTCCCATCATTTCTAATGGAGATGGTCAAGGAAATTATAGGGGTGTCTGTCCATATTAGGAAGAGGCGGCTAGGAAATGGAAGGCTCATTGGATGGTGGCTAGTTTGGCAGTGATTTGGCGCTTGTGGAAGGAACGGAATGCTAGGGTTTTTTCAGATAAGTTCTCCCCACCATTACACATTTGGGAAGAATCTCACTACTTAGCTTTTTTTTGGATTAGTCATAGCACTTTATCAATGGGTTATTCAATGTCCGACTGGCTTAGCGGGTGGAACAATGTAATTAAGGAAAAGTCCTAGGATAAGTAAAGTGAATTTCTAAGTAATGTTGTAATCCTTTACCTTATTTATAAAATATCGTTTCTTTAAAAAAAAAAGGAAAAAAAAGAAAAAAAAAAAGGGGCTAAGACAAGGCGGCCCACTTTCACTCTTCCTACACACCCTAACAGTTAATACATTAACAAGGTTCCTACAAAGAACCAGGGAAGTGGAAAAGTTAGAAGGTATAAAGATAGGAAAAGATAAAGTGAGAATAACTCATTTGTTATTTGCGGATGATTGCCTCACATTCATGGAAAAAACGAAGAGGGATATCAAGATGATCAAAGAAGCTCTTCATGCTTTCAGTTTTCTGACAGGGATGAAAATCAATGGTAAGAAAAGCCAGTTGATAGGTGTATTAACACCAATAAAAGAGATGAAAATGAAAAGGCAGATGAGATCCAAGTTACAATAGGAGAATGGCCAATACAATATTTCGGGTTGCCTCTTGGGGAGAACCCAAATAGCACTGATTTTTGGGAGAGAACATGATCCAAACCATAAAAAAGAGGGCAGCAAGATGGAAATGAAATTATCTATCAAGATGGGGAAGACTCTCGCTCATCAAGACCATCATGGAGGCTCTTCCCACATACTTTATGTCAATTTTCAAGATGCCCAAGAAAGTGGCTAAGATAATTGAAAAGCACGTGAGGAACTTCCTATGGAAGAAAGAAGAGGAGGGAAGAGGACAGAATATTGTAAAATGGGAACAGATATGCAAAGAAATGCATCAAGGAGGACTAGGAGTGGGAAGATTAATTAAAAGAAACATGGCCTTGAGGGGTAAATGGCTATGGAGAATGTATGAAAGGCCAAATGACATGTGGGCAAAAGTAATAAAGAGCATACATGGATCCAAGTCTTATGGGAAGGAAGCTGGTTTTTTGAAGAAGAAGAAGAAGAAGAAGAACCTAGAAAATTTTATTTATAATAGGAGAGAGATGGACGAGTTGTCCAATCAATGAGACGGCGCATTACATGATAAGTTGCAAAATGGAGGGCCACCCCCTTATCCAATCCTCAAAGGAGTACCCGCCTCCCCATTTAGAGTTAGAAACCCATAAAGCAAAAAGATAGGTAGTCCTATTTACAATATTGCTAATATCTACTGCTAAGCCCCTAAAGATAAAGTCATTTCTATGTTCCCAAATAGTTGTCCAGACAGCAAATCTAATCATCATCCAATATCGCTTCAATCTTTGCGAGGTCGATTCCGAACTGGATAGAGTGAGGGCATCATCTGACAAAAGAGGAAGAACTGGCAGGAGATTGCGCCACGCTTCCCATACAGCCTTCATTGTCCCGCACTACCAAAAAAGAAAGCTGGTTTCAATTGGAGAAGTAGCCATAGATCACTTTGGAAAGACATATACAGCATATACGGCAAGTTTAAGGAGAATATAATATGGGAGGTAGGACAAGGGAACAGGGTAGACTTTTGGGGAGATGTCTAGTGCGGCACAGAAGAATTAAAGAAGAAGTTTCCAAATGTTTTCAGATTAACAAGGAAGAAAGAAGGGGCAGTTTCAAAATTCAAGACATGTATTATGGAGGATAATAGAACACATTGAAGATGGAACCTTCATGTGAGTAGGAAAATTCAAGACATGTATTATGGAGGATAATTTGCTTCAAGAAGCTTATCCAAGAAATAGGGAAAGGGAGAACAAACCAGTTTGGAAGGAAGAAGGAAGTAAAGTGTTTTCAGTTAGATCTTTCATGAAAGTTCTGAATGAAAACAATTCTAGAAACCCAACAGTTTCGGTTGACTTTATTAGAACATATTCCAAATCCCAAAGGGTGTGAGGAGTAGAAAATTCCAACAATACTGGAAGATAAGCTTATGGGAGGAGAGAAACACAAGATTATCTCTAGATAGGTTTAGGTCAAAGAGTCTTGTATGGGAGAGATCCAATGTTTTGTTTGCAACTTGGATCTCAAGTTCAAAATTAGGGAAAGGGTATCATTTTGAGGAATGGTTATGTAAGGATAATGAAATTATGCACATGATGTAATCACTTTTGGGTTTTGTATTGATGCTATGATATCTCATCACGCATCAAATCTTTATATAATTAAAACAATAGTTTCCGTTTCCAAATAATAATAATAATTAAATAACATAGTAAATATTTTGGTACAAAATTTTAGGAACCCAATTAGTCAATTGAAAACATAAAAAATCAATTAAAATATTATTAAAATGAATATACTACATACACACACTATTGGATGTATACAACAAGACCATATATATCATATGTTTTAGATATAAAAAATGAGATTTAAATAAATATACCATTCACACACACACATATATATATTCGTGTGTGTGGCCCCAATTATATGTTTCCAAAGAGGTTGTATACACTAAATATAAAAAAGATAATGATATGAAATTATAATATATATATATATATACATATATGTGTGTGTGTGTGTGTGTGTGTGTGTGTGTGTGTGTGTGTGAGAGAGAGAGAGAGAGAGAAAGTAGACTATACAATATAAAAAATAATATTTTAGAAAACATTTATGTGTGTATGGGCACACATGTAGATATATATATGTACATCTGGCCACCAATAGATACATATGTCATATGTGCATGTGTGGCCCCCAATTTAGTTGTCAAGCTATGGGACATGCCATAGGGCCAACCCTCATGTTGTTAATTCCACCGGACTGAATACAATAAAATGGAAAAAGGTTAAAACTTCTTTGGAGCTGGCAGATTTGTGTTTGGAAGACCGATGTGTTAAGACTAGAGCTTTACTTGGCAAGTGGCTATTGCCTATCAGCAATGAACGAGATTCATTATGGACCAAAACCATCCAATATAGACATGGTCTTCTGGAAAACGTGAAGGATGCTAGCTCTCACCAAAGAGCCACTTTCAAAAGCCCATGGAAAGTCATACAATCATTATACCCAGTCTTTAACCCGTGTATGAGACTGAAACTTGGTAATGGGAATATGATTTGATTTTGTGAAGACACATCGCTAGGTAATAGTAATTTTAAAAACCAATTTCCCATCATTTATACCTACTCCAACCCACATAGTCCTCCAATTTCAAGTTTCATCAACAGTGAAACCCCCAACAACACCTCAACTCCTAGCTGGGACTTAGATATACCCAACACCCTTCCACCTAGAGTTTTTGACGAAGCAGTCAGAGTAACTAAAATCTTATGAACCTGCAATCTTTGAAAACTGATGACAGAATCATTTCACTGGGTGGACAAGATAACTTTTTCTCCATCAAATTCTTCTACACCTATACGACCAATACTACCAAAGACAAAACCTTCCGCCTCCTTCCCTGGATATATTCAGAGAGCACACATTCCTTCTAAGGTCAAGATTTTGGGTTGGCATATAGCACTTGATAAACTCCATTGTGTTGGCTTTGCAAAGGAAACACCCAACATCTTCCCAGATTGGCTTATAGCCCAAAATTACACAAATTTGTTATGGCACAAATAGTGCTAAAGCTCCAAAGTGCAAAATCAACACAAAATAATCAAAAACCAGAAAGCAAGACAGTTCCAAACCCAAAGTCCCCAAGAAACTGAATCTAGCATTTTCTCTAGGACAAAAAGCCATGATCGAGATGAGAAACACGAAGCAAGCCATATAAAAACTCCAAGCACGAATAAAGATATGCAGACTCGCACTTTGAACAATAGAAACTTACCTCATAGACAAAGTTATTCACAGATTCATTATCAGGTACTGCATCTCTCCCCTTGCAAGCAATCTAAACAAGAGATAAATTTAATGATAAAAATATTCAGAATAAACATGAAATAAATTTAGAAGGGACTCAGCACACATTTACACCAGCATATATAACTAACAAAGATATAGTATAAAAATACTTCTCACCTTAACATGTTTAATACCTTGTTTCTGGCAATCTGATGGTGAATAGTAGCGAGTAGTGTTTGTCAGATCGATTACTAAACCAAGCTGGAAAAGTATATAAAAAGACAATATAATCAGCATTTACAACGCTAGTCCCAAGAAATGAATTGATGGATGACTAGTCAATACTATCTAACAATACTACTTGTAAATGACAGACAAAGACTGAATCAGGAAAACAAATAAAAAGCTCAAGTTACTCTACTACAATTAATGTACAAGTGCTACCAGTATTGACAGACAAATTCAGCTAGTCAATACAACGCAGGAAGATATCCTGCATCACTTACTTTAAGTTCAAGATTGCATCAATTATCAATTTCTTTAAACTAATAACTTTTAATATTTTATTTCCTTTTATTCAATGCAACTAAGCGAATTTTATTACAAGGAAACAATGAGTACAAACAGAAAGTAAAGGGAGCCAAAGAAAGTCACCAATCAAACTAAGGAAGGGAAAATATTAGTTGAGTCACTAGACCGCTCCCTTAAACCATAATCATACAAAGTTTACAAGTAGAGACCTAGGACGAAGATAATTAAATAGAATCTCCCAAAGTAACTTCAAATCATTGTTTTCTTCTATGAAAAATCTATTATTCCTCTTGATCTCGATGCTCCAATATCAACAAGAGAGACTCCCCAGTAACACTACAAATACAGAGAAAAAGTCCCCTTGACCCAAAAGCTAAAAAACCATAATCCAAGTGATAAAGGGACAAAAGTGATACTAGGGAAAATAGAAACATTTTTGTAACACTTTTCTATATTTTTAAAAACTCTGAATTCTTCAATAGTTTGTCAAACCATTTTTAGAAAGATCCTTCAATCCATTACTCCACTTTTCTTACCAATGCGTAGACAAACCCACCGTATGTTTCCTCATAGAAGAAAGAAAATGATATTCAGCTTAATTCAATCATTGGAATTTGGTAATTATTATTTTATATTTGAAGTTCAAATCTGTCAAAGTTGAAAGAGATTATAAAATTAAAGTTGCTAACATTAGACTTACAGCTCAAATCTTAAAAGACTAAAAACTCTTCTGGGTAAGCATACACTTTATTGAAAATTTTGAAACCTTAAAACCATACATGCAAGACACAACACATAGGATAAAGTACTTGGTCACTGCACTTTACAGCTTGGCAACATGTTTTGGGACGAGAAAGCAAATATTGGAGAATAAAGAATAGGAAGAGAACATAAAAGAAAATAGAAAGATACAATCAATATCTTTTCATCACAACAATTATTATATTAAACTTATTAAAAATATTTTTTTTATAAATAATCAAGTTACCAAACTTGATTCCTACTAAAAGTTGTCAAGTAGAACTCTACAAAATTATAGAATTAGGAAACTTCCCAAATAAACCTTGATAATAAATTGTAAAATCGTTCTGTAATATAATCAAATTAAAATATTGAAATAATTAATTAAAATTAGAATACCTAAAGTATTATTTTTTCTTATCAATTATTCTAATGCAACATTGCAACATAAAAGCCAAATTAAAATAAAGCTCAATTGTATCATGGACAAAGTGCAAATTGCAAATAAAAAAAAAATCTTTTCAAGGTGTTTTTGGCATCTAAAAAGACAAGTCTTGAAGTAGAAAAAAAGAAATTAAATTAAATTACATACTTCTCTCCCAGAAATCTTTTGTTGATGAATTACTTGTCTCCAAGAGTACCTTCTACCTGGGGTAATGAAGTCATTAAAATGTTCGCCAAGTGGAACTTTAGAAGGTATTATGTTACCAATTCCCTGACCAAATGCAGGACAGTCTAACCAACCTATAAAAAAAGTAAAATAAATAAACAAATAATTGTTGTCGGAAGTGTATAACATAAATAGATAAGCCATAAGAAAATCAAATAAAAAATCATAATTCATTATGAGAACAATATTAGAAATCAAATCTGTTAGCACAAAGGAAGTACAATGAGCATATAACTTCTCCAAGAGCATGCAAAATCCGGGTTAAGAGTGTTCATAATCAAGATTTTAAAATTCGAGGAGGCACAAGCAAGGCCGTTTTCCTTCACAGGAAGCAACATAAGCCTCACAGTTCCACAATAAATCTTTAAATTCAATTAATAATTAGATAAATATAAACGACAAACAAACCTGAGCTACTTGTATCAATGCACCTCATCACATAACTATGTCAAGTACTTCATACATCAACTGCTCTTTTTTTTTTCTTTTTGATGAGAAACATAGATAATTATATTAAAGTGAGTGAAAGTGAGGGGAAGAGTTATTCCTATTACATGTTTATCCAAAATGTTGTTCCTATTCAATTTCTTTAGTTATAATAAATATTATTAGAATTTAACGAAGTACAAAGATCCCCAAGGGATCATTTGGTGTGTGGAATAGAAAAGGATTACTTTTATGGGATTGGATTTTATGCGATAGAGCAGGTTGGGATGGGATCAAAAATAGTAATCCCACAATTTTTGGTATTTTGTAATTATGAAAGACCACTTGCTCATTTTGCACATTGCAGGCAAAGAAAAGTAAGGTTGGGGACGGGTCTTCAAGTGACAAGATTGTAACTTCAGAAGCTGCTGCAGCAGAAGAGAGTTGAGTTGATGTGTTAATGTTTGTAGTACTAAATACTGTTTTAAAGTGTGGGAAGTATTGATTCATTTGTTCTTGCTAACAAACATTTGAGTAGAATTGTTTATACCACTTCAACAATATAAAACAACGGGGGTGGGATAATTTTTATCCCATCCTACCTATTGCCCAACATGGGATTGAGAATATATTTAATCCATTCCACGCAACCTCCCATGCCAAATGGGCCACCGGTGTTTTAGATATATACATCAATAGGGAAACAGATGTTATTAAAATAGTACAATTTATCTAGGTATTCGGTTGCAAGTAGGGAGAGGTGATGTGGTTCGCTTTTGGGGGAACGTGTAGTGGGGAAATGAGGCCTTTGTAGGGCTTTTCCCTATGCTATACTGTCAATCTAGAGGTCATCGTCGTCTGATTGTTTTCTTCAAGCAAATTGATAGTCCAGGGGTCATTCAGTTGAACTTTTACTTGAGATCTTATAGCAATCGTCGTTGTGGTGAAGCAGAAGAAGCACTCCAAGTTTTGCAGGATAGGAAGGATATAATTGTGTTATTTATAGAGGATTTTCGAGAGTTCTCTACTAAATCATTTTTCTCTTCTTTGGTGGATGCTCCCATATCCAGTTCCTCCCGTATATTGCAGGAGATTTGGAAGGCTCTTGTTCCTTCTAAAGTTTAGTTTTTTTACTTGGGAGGTGGCCTCAAGGAAAATCAATATGTGAGAAAAGCTTCAAAAGCAATTTCCAAATCTTTCCCTATCTCCTTCCTATTGTCTTTTCTGCAAGCAAAGCAGCGAATCTATTGATCATCTTTTCCTCAAGTGTTCCTTTTCTAGTTATGTATGGGAAAGGTGGAGGAGGCATTTTTCTCCATTCGTTGAGGATACTGAGCAAGATGTGCAGTCTAGTGTTTGTCCATTTCGAGTTTGTTTGAAGCAACGCTCTCATCGGATGGTGGTCAGTTTGACAATGATTTGGTGTCTGTGGAGAGGGGGAGAGAGAGAGAGAGAGAGAGAGAGAGAGAGAGAGAAAGAGAGAGAGAGAGAGAGAGAGAGAGCCGCTAGGATCTTCGAGGATAGGGCCCTTTTGCCTATTCAAATCTAGGAAGAGTCATTGTCACTTGCGTCTTTCTGGATTAGCAATACTCTCATATCTTTGGAGCACTCCATCTCAAACTGACTTCGAGGTTGGGAGAATATTTTGTAATTTACTGTAATGTTTAGGGGAATGGGTGGGTGTGGGTTCTCTGTTTGAGGTTTTTTTGGGTGTTGTTTTTTGTTGTTGTATTCTTTTTTTAAATCAATGAATGTCTATTTCTTTTAAAAACAAAAATAGTACAATTTATGATTCCATCTAGGATATTAAAGTAGTTGGAATATGACTATATTAAAAAAACATTGGGAAAAAATTGTCTTTCCCAAAGAAGTTTTTTGAAGCATAAACATCTAAGAAAAAACAAATAAAAGTGATTTTTATCCATGCCTTCTTCAATATCTAGGACTACTGTTTTGTTTCTAGTTCAAACCTCGAGAGCGCATTTGAGTATAGTTTTATGTTTGGGCAATAAAATGGGTAGGAAGGAAGATATTACATGGCAACAATTTTGTAGTGAGCACCCAAACAACAAAAATTCTTGAGATAGAACTATTTTAGGATGCGATATCCTCTCACAAAAACATTAAAAAAATGTAAAGATTTGCATGAATGTTCCCCAAAAAGGTGCATATTTTTTGAACAAATTGTTGCAAGGAAAAGAAAAAGAAATTGAAATGCTTGACTAGCCAGTGGCTAGCTCAAATAGGCCATGATCCAATGTCGAACTCTTTTCCAAGTAATACCAAAATAAAGCCATATCCAACAATTGCACACAATTAAACCTTCAACCCTTGCTTGTCTTCTTATCCCCCCACCCCCTCAAACAAAGGAGCACTATCTACTTTTTTCCCCTTATTTTGGCTTCCCATTTAAGCTACTGACCTGAAAGATGATAAAGGTTGGGCTTTACCTTCGGTTTCTTATTGGGCTTCAAGAAAATCAAAGACCCATCACAAATATTCAGACTCTATCACCGCATAAACGAGTTACCTAAAAAAATCAGTGAAAGAACCTTTGAGTTATTCTACTACTTCAATTGAAGTGTTATACATTATACACTCTTTTCACCATCTTGCTCATTATTTCTTTCATTTATTACAGTAGAAAACATAAATAGACAGCTAAAAAAAATTAGCAAAACATGGAGCTATAAGGACAAATACTTCTCCCTAAGGATGATTAATCGGGCTCCAAAATACACCAATCCTATCTAATCATTTTGTCTTATTTATTCATGGTCAAACTAATGCCAAAAATCCATTCCAAGATGAGAAGAGGATGGTTGCACAAGGAATGCTAATGAGAACATAACTCTTCATTAGAACAATATCAGAATATTCAGTCATCACTTATTGGAAGATATCAACAATTCTCACAGAACAATATTGTTGTTAGGGCTATGCACAGTTAAGTTTGGGTCGAGTTTGGTCTCCAAACCACAACTGTTGGGTTGTACCATAACCAACCCCATATGCCTTTGAACTCCCATGTTCACCCCATCAATTTTGCCAATGATCGAAGTCACCTAACAAGCAAAGTTATATGGCACATACAAAACTTATATATATATTAATTATGAAGCCTCTCACAAAGAGAAGGTCCAAAAAGAGAGCAAAAAAAGAAAAGCTTTTGTTAGGGCTCTCACAAAGAGAAGCCCCAAAAATAAAAAAGTTTAACTATTGGATTCTCACAAGAAAAGAGCCCCCAACATTAGTCTACTCTTATCCTTGGGGGGAAGTACAGCATCTCTTTGAGACGCCTGAGGTTTTTCCTTCAAAAATAGAAAAATCACTCCTGAACTAATCGTATATTTTTCTTGTTTTGTACTACATAAATGCATATAAAACATGGAATATATACAAAACTTTTTATTCTATGAAAGGCCTTTTGTATTTCCAAAGAGAAAACCTCAAGCATAAAGAGAATATAGAAAACTTTTTATTTTAGATGTTTTTTTTTCCTACCTAAAAAGAAAACCTAAAGCATCTCAAAGTGAATAAAAGAATTGTGTGTGTGTGTATGTGTGTGTGTGTAGGGTGGCCAGGCTCATATTAAATTTAATGTATTAAACGCAAAAATGACTCAACATTTCAGGTGGGATGTTAATGAGATCCAAACCTTCCGATCAAGTATTAAAAACCCATCCTAACCCAACCAGATTAGGCCAAGTCAAACAGGTTAGCTAGGATCGCAGGCATTGTGCACAGCCCTAGTCATTGTCCAAACTTCTCTAGTCTAGAGATTTCATTAAGATAGAATGCTAGAAAGATGGTTACCTTCACAAAGTCCCTCTTTTTTTTTTTTTTTTTTTGACAACCGCTGGTGGTGTCCGGGCCGTAACCCGACTAATCCACCAGGGGGGCTACCCCGCCGCCCCAAGGCCGGACCCGGGAGACATCAGAACGATGGCAGGGATGGAAATCGAACGCGTGACAATTTGTGAGCACACGCCCGCCCGACTCCACCACGCCAACGCCCTCTTTTTTTTAAACAAAGTACAATCATTCTTGTAACACAACATTTTCCTTTTTCTTTTTTTTCCTTATTTCAAGGTATTTGGACCTCTTAAAGCTCCCATAAGTGCCTTCAAGAGGAAGAGGGGAGTGGTGTGTCTGTGTGAGCGCGCGCGCGCGCGCGAGAGAGAGAGAGAGAGAGAGAGAGAGAGAGAGAGAGAGAGAGAGAGAGAGAGAGAGAGAGAGAGAGAGAGAGAGAGAGAGAGAGAGAGAGAGAGAGAGAGAG
>JAJIYU010015736.1:0-12499 GCA_030144865.1 Tinospora cordifolia | reverse complement strand
GCCATGTAGATGCTCTAACAGGTCTAAGTCTCAATCTATCTATGGCATGCCCAAAAATAAAAGACAATGTAGATCCAGCATCAATCAACACATAGATAGATGTATCAAGTAGGAACATGTTACCTTCTACTAGAACTTTTGTCGCCTCAGAATCCGGGTAGGTGATGGCCTGTGCTATCTCTCGAGTGGCGGTGGTTGGTACACTAGAAACTAGGACAGGCATAGGGCAATGATATCGCTTGTGGCCTAGCTGACCACACTGGAAACATATAATTGGACGCCTCTGCACGATCTGGCCCTATCCCTGGCCTCTGTCCCCTAAATCTCTACCTCTACCTCTGCCTTGACCTCCATTTCGGCCTTCCTACTGAGTCGGTGGCTGTCCCACTGGCTGGTATGCCTATACTAGGATAGCTGCGAGTGTGACTGCGGTAATCGGCTGAGTCTGTGCCCTTCCAGACTATCCTTCTAAATACTTCCTCTTCCTATGAAACCTGCCTCCTCGAGACCCACCAGGATAACCTCCCTGTGTCTACGACTGTGGCTGTGACTGAGGTTGTGTCTGCAAAGAGGCGTTCTGTACCATTTGGGTGGTTGGACGCTGATCCTTACCATCCACCTCAAACTGTAGTGCATGCCTCTGTATAATCTCAAGAGTAGTCTCACTATATGCTGACGTAGCCTGTCTGATACTGGCCCTCAACCCACGATGAAAGAATTTGGCTCTCTCCCTCGGGTTGCCCACTAGCTCGGGCGCATATGCCTCCAATTTGAAAAGTCTGTGGGTATACTCCCTAACTGACATGTATCCCTGCTATAAAGTCAGGAACTCCACCTTCTTATGCTCTCTTTCTTTGCTGTAGGGACATAGGCACTCAAGAATAGCTCCTGAAAACAGGCCCATGTAGTAATTTGTCCCTCTATGGTCTGAGTGGTCCTCCACCAAATCGCAGCCTCATCCTCAAGCATGTGTGTTACAATTAACACCTGATTCTCCTCAGACAGCTTCAATGTCCCAGCATTCTTCTCAATGTTAAGAAGCCACTCCTCCATCGCATTCAAACTCAAACCCCTGTGGAACTCCTTGGGCCTCAGATTCAAGAATCTCTTCAGAAGGAGATCATGAGTGGAGTCATCACCTTGTCTCATCGAGGCTACCTCTGCCTGGGCTGCAACCCTCTCCTCCTCGCGAATCTCAGGTATAACTAGAGTAGGAAGCGCTGCTGACTCAGCCTTCTGTCTCTTGACCTCAATTCTGTCAAGTCGTTCACTTAATAATGCTACCTACGCATGACTAGCCTCATTAGACGCCCTGATCAAGGCATCTAGCCTCTGTATGGCGTCCTGCCCCAGTTGAACGAGAGGTGGTGGTAGCGGTATTAGCTCTGGGATCCCGCGTGGTCTCCCACATTAAGGAGGCATTGTGGTATGCATAAAAACGTTTAACTTCCATTAGTTCCAAAATGAGCAGACCACGACTTCAAACATTAAGGCGACCATTTCTAAGGAATCACCTAACCCACAAGGTTCAAAGGCTCAATCCTAAAACTCACGAACACCTTATTGCAGTCCGATTCCCCTCTTGATATTGCCACTCTCACTTGGTTCCTCTTTCTACCAGTCAGGAGTTAGAAAGTTTTGTCCTTACTCTCATTTTGCTACTCTAAGTAATTTCTAAGGGTCTTTTCTTTTTGTACTTCTGCGATTACTCTGAGACACTCCTAGGTTAATAGCACTTGTTATTCCTCAATTGGAAAAACCTTAGGCTCTGATATCAACGCTGTCAGGACAGTGTCCCGACAACCCTGCCCGCAAGCCGAGCTTGCAAAGACACTATTAAGCCTCATCTTTCAACACCACACCACACATTATCAGAGTAATCATAGGAAATGCAGAAACAATTTAACACACAAACACCAGTAAAACTTGACATTTACCAAAATGGGTCATTAAACATGTGTGACAATGGGAGTGACTAATCCATCATATACAAGCTTTCCTCACTCCTATACACAGTTTCTAACCCCCAAACACAAAAAATACGAAGAAAACCTACCAAAAAGATTAAGAGAGTGCAATTCTACGCAATAACCACTCCTTTGCCCTTATCTGCGGTGAAAGAACCTGAAAAGTTAGAGTATTGAGCCTAATTGTCCACGGCGGCTCATTGAGTAATGCAATCTAGTTCACAACTTAAAACAAGCATTCCACAATTTAAAACATGTACCATCAATGCATGAGCAATAGCATTATGCAGGTGAATGCAACAGTAAACACAATTTAAATTCATAATGCAGTCGTGCACCTTCATTCAAAAATAGTTAAATAATGAAAACATTCACCGAGGCTCGCAAGCTCTCCAAGGCAACTAAAAATTACTCGAGCGGGTTACAGACAGTTAGGCGCATCGTGTCGAGTTCAATTAGTACTTATTGTCATTGCCATCATTGTAATGACCAACTAGGACTAATTTTCGTTGCCTTATCGCCACGGCCCGATTAAGTCTTATTGTCATTGCCATCATCATAGGCCCACAAAACCCCCTTGGCAGGCACTCTGTGCTAGGTGGTCACTTCTCGGGGTCGTATGAGAGGTCGACACAACTCACCCTAACCCTGTACTCTCGGACATCGAGACTCGGTGCACTTTTCATTTAAAACCCATATAAAAGAATGTAGATTCATCACAATATATAATCTCATTTTAATAATGCACAGAAGAACAAGCTCTAAGAAATGAGTTAGAAAACACTACTCACAGGGATGCTCCGCTCCAAGCGCTCTTCTCGCGACCGATCGCGTCTCGCTAGTACTTGGTCTTACAAAATCGACATAACTTCTTAATATTAATATGGGATTTGGCTCACTCTAACTCTACATCATTGGTCAATCAATAACTTGACTTAGTCAAGAGTAGTCCACCTATGTTTGTTTATCTTGCCTTAGTTGCTAAGTCAGTTTGATTGACCTTAGTCAATCATGGTCAACCCTAGTCAACCTATCACTTGCTGACCTAGCTGGTCAATAGAGTCACACAAGGTCAATTCTGGTCCTCCAAGAGTCAATTGCGCCAAAAGGGGTCAACATCTCCAATTCCCATCACTTAGGCACAACATTAGCCTATGATTCTATTTGCACAACAATTTTCCCAATTTTTCTGTGGGTATCCGTACACTAGATTTGCGCCAAAATTTGCAGCACTATTTTAGACTTCCTAAAGTTTTTCCAAAATTTTGAATCACAATTTTTAGACATCATTTACTAGGGTTTCTAGGTATAATAATAGAGACTGTACAAATCCCGTATACCCTATGACAAGCAGTGACCGTTTGCCTGAATTGACCTACCTATACATATCAGAATGCTCTGAAATTTTATCGGCAACTTCTATACATACTTTGGGATCTCTCCACCAAATTTCAGATCAATCTAGTAAGGTTTGGTAGGTTAATTGCATCTCAGAAGTTTCAGCCAAATTGCAAGAAATTTCTGGGTTCATAGTTTCTACTATCATCCTAGTATTCTTTCCCCCCATTAAATCACAATTCCATGGCTTATTTCTTGTGTTTAATTGTAGTATACAGATAATAACACATCTATTAATCAAAAATACTTCGAACCAATAACATGCAATGCCAAATTCATGCCTATCTTTCCACCAATTTCTCGGTTGTATTTTAAAGAACACAAGAAATTATTCTAAGTCCTAACACTCTAACAATCATGGCATATTTGTAAGTGTAGCAAATTATATACACAAGGGCTCAAGGTCAGATCTTTATACCTTTCTGAAACCTCTACTATGAGGTCTAAAATGCCTCTTGTTTCAGTCTGAATGGGTGCCTTTAGATGTCCCAAATGTAGCTCCAAATTTGGTCTCAAATTGGTTTTTGTCGGCACTGTCGCAACAGTAAGTCTAACAGTTAACAACAGTGGCTTATAAAACATATTAAATGTTTTAGTTTCTTGTTTCTACCACTTGGACACTTGACTATACATGATAAGGGGTAAAATGATGGATTTTACCTCAGGGACGAGACTAGAATGGTTCAAGTATGAGCCTTCCCAAGGTTGCTCTAACTGTTTCTGTCACACAGTTGTAACATTGAGTAGATACCAACTTCAATGGTCCAAAAATAATGTACAAGGCCCTATTTTTCGTTCTCTAACACTTGGAGGTTAAAATACATATGAAAATAAAAGGGTGTACAATTTTACCTCCAAAATGGGCTTGAAACAACCTAGGATTTGAAGCTCCAAAGAAGGTTCCAACACAAGCTTGCTGGTTTATTGGGTTTAAACCTTGTGAACAGCACTTCTTCCCAGGGTTTTCAGCCCCAAACAGTTCCAGGGTTCAGCAAATGGCTTGTAGGACTTCGTAGATAGTAATATAAGCTTCAAAACAAGTTATAAATCACTAGATTCAGCCAAGAAATGAGGAAGATCTGAGCTTGTGAACAAGGGCCATAGCTGCTGGAATATTTCTGGGTTTGAGCTCAAGAAAGAGTTTTGTTGCATGGGAGAAGCTTGCATGGCAAGATGGGTGACATGTGGCCATCCAGGTGGCTTCCAACCTCACATGTTTGCTGCCTAGTTGGCAATGTCTATTGGCCATAATAGAGGCTATGAGTTGATGGCTCAAACGATGGATCCAAACCATGAACACCCATGGTTTTATGCTGGAAATCTGCTGAAAAATCCCCAAAATTCGGCTAAAAATCATCAGAAATTCACATTAAAGACAAAGAAAAAGGGGGTTGGACCCCTCTGCTGGGCGCATGGGTCGGCCAGGCCGGCCCATGCACCTGGGCTGGTTTGCGCGGGTCGGAGCGTGCGCTCTTTTGGTTGCCCGAGACGAGCCACGGGCCCATCCCGCTAGCCCGAGCTAGATTTCGGCCCACACGGGCCGGACGACCCGTGCGCCGAATTTTCAAATTTTTTCTTCGTTATTTCTTTTCTTTATATACATATATGCTTATATATATGTATATATACACCAAAATTTGCATTTTTTTCTAAAAATTATTAAAAACTACTAATTTGACATTTCTCATAAAAAAATGCTCAATCATACCTTATTTCGTCATTTATGTAATTATTTTTTCAAAAAATTGAATAATTCTTCTAAAATTGTATCTTTCTCCCAAAAATTCTATTTATCACTCTAAAAATTGTTACGAAAACTCAATAATCAATCCTAAAAATCTTTTTTTTCAAGAAAACACATTTTCTTAATAGTTTCATGTGTTTTCTCCTTAAAATTGCATTTTCTCATATTATTCTCATTTTCTTTAATAATTAATTTGAAATTGAGCAAATTTGGGAAAAATTTCATATATTATCATTAAAATTCCAGAAAGTACAAAGAATACATATATGTCGGATCCGTCGATCCAATGCCAAAAACATGGGTCGTCACAACAACAAAGAATAGTTCAATTATAATATAAATGTTGTGTATACTATATGATCAAATACATGAAAAATTACCTTATTAACAGATAAATTGTTCAGCACCTTCTCCATGCTCTTGAAATTGGGCGTGTCAATGCAAGTCCAGTTTAGTATACGAGGAAATCCATTGATATGTCGATTGACAAACAAACCATTAGTATCAACAAAACACTCATAAAACCAAACTTGTAATGCGATTGGGAACCCAAGAAGCTTGTACATAATCGAGTATTTGCCCCTCCAAGCTTTTAGCCAGATTGCATCCACTACAAAATTACCCTTCGTAGATTCTATTGTCATGTCAAAAAGAGCCTTGCCTTAGGGATAATACATATATTCACCAATTTGTACAAGTTCAAAATCAACTTCATTTACCAATTTTTCCATTTTATTAAGAAACAAAAAACAATTAATGAAGAACAAAACTGCAATCTTCACAGCATCATCATCATTCTCTCAAACTCGATTTGTAAACGCATCAACTATACACTTCTCATTTATCTTATCCACTCCCTTAAAATATTTATCCTTCAAAATTTTACCCTCAAAACCAATTGTAATGTTTCTGATTTTTCTGTTGCATTTCAAACCCATTATGTAATACCATAAATTTTGAAATGTGTACAAATCGAAAATAATTTTTTAAAAATTATGAAACAAATGTAAAAATATGTGAAACCATGTTTTAAATGCTTGTATTAATGTTTGATAACAAAATAAAATAGCATCATGTACTAGAATTTGGAGAAAAATCTTGGAGAAAATGTTGAAAAAATATTTTTGTTCTGGCGACCTAGGTCATCAGCGACCGTGGTCATTGGCGATCGAAGTCATCAGCAACCTCGGTGATCAGATGAGAAATTTGAAAAAAAATTAGCTCACATGGGTGACCGTGGTCCGTAAAGTGCCAACCGCGGTCCGTAAAATGTCAACCGTGGTCCGTAAACTGTTAACCGCAGTCCGTAAAGTGCTAACCGTGATCTGTAAAGTGCCGACCGCGGTCTGTAAAGTGTCGACTACGGTCATTGTGCGAGATTTAAAAAGATTCAAGCCCTAACTTTCTCATTTCTCACTAAAACAGCTTGGGGTTTGGAGGAGACAACTTAAGGGCAATTTAAAGGTGGTTCCCTGATTTCATTGAGTTTCCCTTAATATTTGATCTCATCTAAAGTAATTATCAATTGTTAGTAAATCAAAAGGGTAGAGATCCGTTTGAGAGCATTGTGTTGAGGGTATAGTGGCTAGAAACCAAAGCCAAACGTGGTGAGCTCCTTTCCCTTTCCTGTGTGTTTGGACACTAGTGTGGATGATTTATGATGGTTATTTGGTTGTTGAACTGAAGGGGTTGAACAAATTGAAACAAGATTTCATTTTTAAGGCTTGACCAAGGGGTTTCGGCGAAGAAACAATGTAAGCACCAATCCTTAGCTGGTTTATATGTTTGAATGATTGTTGGGTGTCCAATACACTAGATTTAAGTGTTAAACTGAAATGGGGATCACAAGTATGTCGTACACATGCGAAATCTCACTATTGGGTGAGAAATCGTGTGTAGACCGCGGTCCACACAGGACCGACCGCGAGAGATGGATGTAAATAGTGTTTTTGGAGTGTTTTGTGTACACTCTGAGGCACCGAATGATACCAGACCCCTAGGGTTAGGTTAAATGAGTAATAAAAGCCTAAAGTAACGTATCACTACCGTCTAATGATGCAGATTGACTGTATTTGACTATTGTGCGAGGAGCGACGATCCAGCAATATTCCGGCGTGTACAGGTGGGGTTGACTATCTCTTCCTCACTCATTAGTATTATACGAACTTAGGATATGAAATGTGATGATTGATTACATCCTTGTCTTTAGTATCATGCTAGGAATTTGTGAACTGATTGGAATGGTTGCTATGACATCATAATGTCCGGTTATGTGCTTTCTAGAGTTATGGATTACTTAAATGTCTATTGAATGATTTATATGATCTAGTTTGCATAGGTTAGTGCATGTTATGTTGTATGGTTTGAAAATCTTGTTTGGAAAACTAAAGAAGATTAATGGTTTATTAAAAACTCCACGTACCGAGGCGAGGGACAGTCCGCTGGTGCATCACTTAGATTATGATCAGGGTGCAGTCAGGGCGTCATCGTGGGTATTCCCAAACCAAGGCAAACTCCGAGTGGTTGTGTGATCCTCGGATTTGGGAGATCATAGTAGTTTCTATATGATTTCCATACCTACATGGATCGTGGTCTCAGAGGTAGACTTCTATTTGATAAAGATGTCGCACCTGGTTGTGTCCAGGACCACAAGGGGAATATCGAGGGTGGTTCACTCTTTAGGTTAATTCCTGATAGTGTTCAGACGAATCGACAGAAATAACCAATTAAGTGATTGAAACGCCCTAATGTAATGAAACCGTATGCATGTTTTGTATGTTGGTCTATATAATGCTAGTAATGTGTATGAGAGATCCACTGGGCTTCAAGCTCACCCCATATTCATTTTTCAGGTACTCATAGGCCTGGCACTCAGTGAGGATTGATCGACCCAGAGACTAGTGGAGAGTTTTCAGAGATGTTTATTTTGAACTCTATTTCAGAGTTTATGTATTTTGAACATGGGCATGTTGCCTAGTTAGTTATCATTTTGTGTAAATAGAACTGTTTATATTACCAAACACTGTTTGAAACTTTAACCAGTGAGCCTATTCTTTTGTTTATGTATATGTTGAATAGATATTTCATAGTTTGAAATATTATGAATGAATAGTGATGCATTCAATGATTTCAGACGAATGTTTTGAGATTTGAAAGCTTTCGCGGGTACTTTGATTTTCTGTATTATTTCCTATGAAATTCTGATGATGTAATTTTGAATGTTATTTGAAAACATATTGAAAGTTATTTGACTATAAATCTCGTGTAAGAGATTGTTTTACTTTGAAACGAATAAAGAAAAGAAATTATTTGACTTGAACATAATAGAAATGTAGAACGAACAAAGTCGCACGTCTCGGTGCTCCAGCAGGCACACGTGCCGAACTGTGATGCCACGCGATGCTCGAAGGTAGAGCTGCGAAGGGCCCGGCGCGAGTGTCGAGGTGTGAAAAGTTGTGGTATCAGAGCTTAGTGTTTGATAACCCTGGGCACAACTAGATCATACCTGGCAACATGATGCCAGAAGGAACTAGTCTTCCGAAGAGTTTTACTGAAATGAAAAATTTCATCGGATTTGATTTTCACTAGAAATGTTTTTGAATGACTTTGATTTTGAAAAGTGAATAAAAGCCATCCACTAGTAACTATGTGGCTAGAAGTCTAGAAAAGATTTAGGCGATGTCAGGTGCTCAAGTGACCATTCGTAGACGGATTTAAGTACGGGTAGTAGCCCTGTAGACAGAATTTTACTCCCTGTGAGAGATGCGCTTCCATTGGATAGTAGCCCTGTAGGTGGAGGCTTTACTCCTTACTAGTGACGCTTTTCCTTTGGATAGTAGCCCTGTAAGCCGAGTTTTACTCTCTGCGAGTGTTGCGCTACTTTGGAAAGGATCCGGGAAACTTGAGACCGAGGGTGTTACATAGAAGTGAGAGTGAGTTGGATTTGGCGACTCAACCGTTGAGTCAACAAGCCAAGTCTTGTAACCCTGGTTTAAGGAAAAGCTGGTGATGTCTTGGGGTCACAGTGTATCTGAATAAAAGTTGTTAGAACACAAGTTAGAGACTATTAATGTGATAACGCACACTTGTATTGGTCATGACTCAATTCAGGAGGATCGTGTATCCTTGGTCTCTATGTGGTATGGGACGCATAGGGATTTGGGGGTATGGAGGAATCCTGGACTCAAAGAATGACGGGCCATGTATGGTTAGTGATCGATTCTTGGGCAGAACATGTACGCACTGTATTCTACCGATATGGGACGGTCACGTATGGTGGGTCTTGCGTCAACCTTAAGGAACGAAACACTTGCAAAATTGTAATGGGCGATGAACAGACTCTTTGGAAGAACTTGCACGCATTGTATTCTACTGGTATGGGACGATCGCGTAAGGTGGGTCTTGCGTCATCCTTAAAAACAAGGATTTGGCATAAATATATGTTAGCCATAATGGAACTTCCAAGTGAAAGTTTGGGCCTAAGCACAGATGGAAGCTTGGGATTCCATTTTGCCAGTGTGCATTGTTTGATTGTTTGTTATGTGCTTGCATGTAATATAAATATAATATACTATTTTGAATATTGTTATCAAAATTCCTATATCCAAAAACAAATAAAATGTTGTCGACTTAGAAGCATAAACTCTAGGCCACAGAGACAAATCGAAAACCTAGAGACATGAACTTAGAGTCACAGTAGCACAATAAACGCGAAGGGTATAGGCGAGTTGAAATGAATGACTATTATCACAAGTCATGGTATCCAGCTTAAAGTAGAAATGCAGTTATATTCATTTAAATTATTGAATTTTCTGCTTTATTATGATTACACTATGGAATATTGAAAGTGTGTTTTTGACTTGAAGATAATGCTGAGAGTTAGAGGACGAAGCAGACCCTGTAGGGGCAGGTCCAGGGGTGAGGCTACTGAGGAGCCAGTACGGATAGAGGAGGGTGTTACAGGATCGGCTGCTCTAGCTGCCATTATTGTGCCACCAGATGTACTCTCAGACATGATCTAGAGAGTAGTAGATCGGGCAGTGGATCAGGCCATGATGAGTCGACACCCAACAGAGTCCTCCTAGCCTCCCATACAGCCTCTAGCACCCGTACAACTACTGACACCATCACCAGTATTGTCAGAGCCCGTGATACTAGCACCGGTACCATTAGAGCATCTAGCACAGACTTCGAGCAAATCTGCTAGCTATGACAAGGAGCAGAGAGACCTAGTGATAGAGTTTCAGAAGTTGCGTCCTAGTTCTTTTGAGGGCTTAGCAGATCATGTGGCAGCAGATAGATGGTTCATTGAGATAGACAAGCACCTGACAGTGATGGGGGTGACAGGACCCAGGAGAGTAGCATTGGCGGTGCATCAGATGGTAGGGCCAGCCTACCATTGGTGGTGGATGATCATGAGTGATCCCACCATCGACGAGTCAACCATGTCTTGGGATGAGTTCAAGACATTGTTTCATAAGACTTTCTTCTCATCAGTACGAAGGGCATAGTTGCGATCAAAGTTTAGTAGACTGACACAGAGGACCATGACAGTCTCCGAGTATGAGTAGAAATTACCGAGCTGTCTAGGTTTTTCCTAGAGGTGATTATGGACGAACAGTCCAAAGCGGACAGATTTATTAAGGGCCTGAGACTTGATATCAGGAAGCTGATCACACCATTGAGATTGGCTACCTTCAGAGAGGCAGTTGTGAGGGCACAGTTTGTAAAGAGAGATCTAGAGTTTGAGCAGTCTCTAAGGAGTAGACAAAAGATACCACATCCAGATCAGACTTCAGGAGCCCCATAGCAGAGACGGGGTAGACAACAGCCATCCAGAGCACCTACTGCTCGTAGTCAGACTTTAGCTACTAGACAACAGCAGTAGCAAACTACACCTGATTAGACGAGCATTGAGCAAAGAGAGCACGCTATGAGGCTAGGACTTTGTTTTGTATGCAGACAGCTGGGACATGTAGCCAGGAACTGTCCCACTAGGGCACCAACCTCAGCTCAGCAGCAGCCAGTGCAGGGACAGATTAGCCGCCCACAGTAGAGGCAGCAAACACGTTCCTAGACAATGCAGAGAGATCAGGTTAGACTATATGTGGCAGACACACAGACAGCTCCCACTCCTACAGTGGAAGGTACATTTTTGTTGTTTGGTGTTGTTGTACATGTGGTGTTTGATTCTGGTGCCACGAGATTTTTTATTTCTGAGGAGTTAGTGAACAGATTGAGATTGGTTACAAGCCCATTGGTTGTACCATTGGATGTGATCATGCCGATAGGCGAGATAGTGAGTTCAGGGAAGTTTTGTGGAATTGAACTCAGATTCGAAGACCAGACGATTCCAGTTGATCTTTGTTTACTCCATCTTGGTGGCTATGACGTGATATTGGGAATGGATTGGTTGACCCAATATCAAGCACAGATAGATTGCCAGAAGAGGCGAGTCATTGTAAGGTTGCCATCTAGGGAGATATTGAGGATAAATAGGGATATGCAGAGGTTGCCTAGGAGCCCGATGCTAGCATTATTGTATTATATTAAGCAAAAAGAGGACTTCAGGCAGTTGCTAGATGAGGATGCAGAAGGAACCACTTATGTTCAGAGAGTTCCTGTGGTACGGGAATACATAAAGGTGTTTCAAGTAGATCTACCTGGGCTTCCACCGCATAGGTAGGTAGAGTTCAAGATTGAGTTGCATCCCGGCACCAACCCCATTATTATTCCACCATATAGAATGACACCCGTGGAGTTGGTTGAGCTAAAGACACAGTTGGATGAGCTTCTAGCGAAGGGATTCATCAAACAGAGTGAGTCGCCATGGGGAGCTCTGGTACTATTCGTAAGGAAGAAAGATGGATCCATGAGACTGTGTATAGACTACCGAAAGCTGAATCATGTCACTATCAAGAATAAATACCCACTGCCTAGGATTGATGACATTTTTTATCAGTTCATTGGAGCACAGTATTTTTCTAAGATAGATCTAAGGTCGGGGTATCATCAGCTACGGATTCGAGAGTCAAATATACAGAAGACAGCTTTCAAGACGCGGTATGGCCACTTCGAGTTCATAGTCATGCCATTCGGTTTGACTAATGCTCCAGCCGCATTCATGGATCTAATGAACGGAGTTTTTAGCCAGTCCCTTGATCACTTTGTCGTAGTATTTGTTGATGACATTCTGATATATTCCCGTTCAGAGGCTGAGCACGCACGGCATTTACATATTGTTTTGGAGACCTTGAGGAAGAATGAGTTGTATGCAAAATTTAGTAAGTGTGAGTTCTAGATGAAGCAGGTCAAGTTCCTTGGCCACATTGTCTTAGCAGAGGGTATAGCAGTAGACCCGGAGAAAGTACACGCAGTATCTGATTGGAAG
>JAJIYU010015735.1:0-12516 GCA_030144865.1 Tinospora cordifolia | reverse complement strand
TGATATTTAAATTTTAATATTTTAGATAAATAATTTAAAATTATATTTTTTAAATAATTAATTATTAAAAATATAATTTTTTATATAAATTTAAATAATTATATATATTTTAATTTGAATGTAAATAATAAGTATTTTGAAAAAATTATACTTTATGAATAAAATATTATGATTAGTGTATTGAATGAATTAATATGATTGTGGGACTCATACAGTACAGTCTAATAAACTTATAGCATTGTGAGTGTAAGTTTAATGAGTGAAAGTTTAATTAGTTAATGGTGTGGATAATGAAATGGATGATATGGAAGATTTATTGAGCTTTGACATTAGAGATGCCCTTAGAATCAATAATCAAAATAATAAAATAATAAAATCTTAGAATCAATAATCAAAATAATAAAAATATAAGTACTTGGTTAACGAAGGGATGGGGATTGATGTTTGAAAGAATATCCTCTCGATACAGGAAGTTGACATTGTTGAGAGATCAACGAAGAAAAAGACAAGGGATGCGTCTGATCAGGAATCTACTTTGGTAATGGTAACGGATCCAGCAAAGACTGCTGGAACAGGGGATGGCTCTTTTGGCAATCCGCATTGGGTTACCTACCGTGACAAGTTGATGTTAGGCTCTGCATGTGATGATTCAGTGTCTGAATCGACCTCTGGTGACTCGTTTCAGGGCGCTTTCCAGAATGAGTCCAGAACACATATAGAGGAGGATGAAGAAGTAAACGATGTGGATGGAAGGCAAATTTTGATAGGAGAGGAGATGTTTGCAAGGTTGTGGTAGCCTTCGAAGAGGGCGTTCATTATCAAGATTTTGGGGAAAACAGCTAGCTACTCATATGTAGCCATCAAAATCAAACAGTTGTGGAAGCAGGCTGGTGAATAGAAGTTATTGACCTAGGATATGATTTCTTCTTAGGAAGATTTAAAACTGAAGAGGTTTGTTTACAAATTCTGGCTGAGGTCTGTAGGTTATACTTGATCATTATTTAGCTGTCGAGAAAAGTTTTTATTGTTCCAATTTGGGTTCATTTACCAGAACTATCACTAGAATATTATAATGAGGAAGTGTTCCGTTGAGTTGGGAAGGTATGTTCGAACGTTGCGCAGAGAGCTAAGTTCGCTCACATATGTGCAGAAGTGAGTATTAAAAGCCCTTGGTTCCAAAATTTTTTATCCGGGATAAAGAACAAGTTGTGCAGTACGAATATCTGCGTGCAGTCTGTTTCCATTGCGGCTGTATCCTCACGTGAAGCAGTGCACAGCCAGTTTGAATTGTCACGGTAAAAATACGCAAGAGGAACAGAACGTTGTTATGGGAAATCCGCGGCAGTCATCGCTAACGATCGCCGGGATCAGTCTCCGACAGCCGGAGACTCTACTTTCGGTCCGTGGAGGATGGTGAACGGAAACCGTAATTTTCCCAAAAAAAGAAGATGGCGGAATTAAGGAAACATCCGTATATGCCAAACAAGGTTGGGGGCGTTATTCATGGCGCTAAAGGATTCATTCTATTGCTGAACATGTGGAGGTGGGAGAATCGAGTGAGATGACGACATATAAGGAAGGGGGTAAACACAAGATGGGAGTATTAAGTGAGAAAGCAACACATATGGAAGGTGGCAACGGTAAAGAGGGAGCTAAGATAAAGTCTCAATCCTATTTCACAGATTCTGGACATGCCCTATTTAGACACGTTAAACATAGGGAGGAGAAATTAAAGGAAGGAGGTAACGAAATAAATTCATCCAAGGTAAATGATCATTCCATTTCTGGGCATTCTCTGTTTAGAAACAGTGAGCAGATGGAGGAGTTAAAGGAAACTGAAGCTGCAGAAGACGCAGGTGCTGGGCCGTTGTAGAACAAAGGCGGGAGCTTTTGAAGTGATTGCTACAAATTTTGGATAAAATTATATAAATGTTCCTCATTTAAAAATATAGACTCCTTTGCCACAATCAACCACACATGGCCGCCACGTAAGCAACACGCCACGGGAGCACACACCCCAGCTGAAAGCGTCTTCTTTCCTGAACTCCATCCGATATCTGAATTTTTGCTTGATCTGAAAATATTTTTCTCCAAAATCTGGGTTTTTGTGTCATTCCTCTCTGCAATCTCAAGCTCTTGTTTATAATCAAGAGTAAGCTTCTCTTTCTTCATTAGTGCATCAGTAAGATCACGTCCACTAAGGTCAAGACGAAGTATGGCATGGGAGATTGCATAACCTTCATAGATTGGGATTGTGTGGTTAACTCCATCCCCATAATCACAATACATGAGATTGTTAGATTTTTAGAATACCACGAGTTTACCATCTTTAAATAATGTTTTTAGTTTTGGTGAAGACATCTTTAGTGAAGACACTTTTATAAATAAAATTTTTCAATTTTAAAATTTCATCAAAAAATTTTAAAGTGAAGACTTTTTTATTATTTGATGAATACACATTCCTTAAAAAGAAAATTAAAAAATATAAAAATTAATTTATTATTTTTTCTACAAAAACTAATTTATTAAAAAAATTAATGGAGAAGAATTTATACGCGTCCCTTAAAAAGGAATAAAAATTAAACTTTTTATAAGAAAAAAGAAAAAGAGTTTATTTTGTAATACGAATTTATTATTTATTGAATACATCTTTCATAATAAGAAAGAAAAACAAACTCTTTCCCAAGTAAAAAAAAAAGAAAAAAATCTCTTTACAAGAAAAAAATCAAATTTTTTTCATTGAATACACACTAAGAGATAAAAACCCTCTCGCTCCCTCAATCCCGTTTCAGAAACTTAATCTCGTTCTGGAAAAAGAAAAACACCCTCTTGCTCCCAAAGTTCTCATTCCAGAAAAAGGAAAAAAAAAACCATCTATTTTTCTCTCTCTCCCCCATTGCTCATTGTGTTTTTCTCTCTCGCTCTCTCATCGTCTCGCTTGCTCGCATTCTAAGTCACTTCCACTCTCTTCTGAGATCTATGCAAGATTGGGATTTTGTATTTACGAAGTAGCTGGGATTTTAGTGTGACACGAAAGATATCTTAGGGATATTTGGAAGTCGTCTAAAGCCTTGAATTAGGGTAAATTTGTGCTTGATGCAGTTTATGACACTTCATTATTACGTTATTTTTGTTCTTTTATTGTTAAAATATGCTTAATTTTTTGCCTTCGCAATTGAAGATGATACCATGAATTTTTAGATAGTGACCATGTAGTGATGTAGGACGAGGTATCTGGTTCCCCATTGTCGATTATTCATCTAAAACCAAATAATTTAGAAACGAGTGATGAAGTGGATGGTTTTTTAATATGTTAAAGCGATTTCAATATATTATTGGCTTTTCATGGTTGAAATGCTTTGTGACTCTTACCACCATTGCTGAAGTGATATTCGTACATTAGTCTTTTGTTTGAAAATGTTATTGTTGAAGACGTTTTCGTGGTGTAATTTTTTTCTTTTCAAATGTGTTGCACGATTTGAGCATTGGCTTTTACTGTTAATACAAAACTTCTTTGTTTGATGTTGGCTTTTTCAATTGTTGTAAAACAAACTGGTCATTTTTCATACTTGGTTTTTTTTTATTTTTTCTTTGTTTTGTTTTTGGTTGCTGGAAAAACAAAATACAAGCGAATAATGGTAAAAGTTGATTTTAAAGATGTAAATACTCATTTTAACTTCTTCAGTTGTTGTTAATAAAAAAATAAAAAAAAAAAAAAAAAAAGCCTACCTCCTCATCTGTTTTGCTTCTACATAAAGGTTAAAAAAAAAAAGAGGTGAAAGTAAGAGGAATAACGTAGTTTGCAAGGCAAAAGTTTATTTCTTATCACTTTCATTTTATTTTTTCTATTTCTTAACCCTTATTTCATGAATTCAATGTCTTATGTTTCTCATTCCAAAATGGTAACCATTTTACCATGTTTTTATTCTTTGCTAGTATAACCTTATACTTATTTGCACGATATGATGATGATTTTATTATTTTGGTACGTTCAAATGGTAGATAGGGTTGTCTTGATAATTTGCTATATAAATGCTTTCGTAATTCATGGTCCACAAGGAGCATCATATGATAGACCACCAATCAATATATTGAGAGTTTTAATAAATATTGAACTTGAAGAGTTTGAAAAAGTTATTCGAAGTGAATGTGGGATTTCAGTCAATGCAATGATGACTATCAATTTTAGATATCCCTTTTTCTTTAGTAATATGGGATTAAATTATTTGATTGTTCCAATTAGAACTAAGCAAGCATTAAATAATATTCTTTATATGGTACAAGAAGTCCCACCTCCTCATAGTATGGAGTTGTATATTGTAGTTACACATGTCAGTTGAAGTCACGGTTTATAAGGTGGTGTCTAGCCAACACCATGATCATTTTGTTGCCCCTTGTACTCAAATATCAATGGAGAACATTGGTCCATCTACAATTTCGCCTACTGTAGGTGTTAGGCAAGACATTACCAATGATTTTGGATTCGTTGGCCCTAATATACATTTATCTAATGATGATGATGATGATTATGTTGATGACAGTTCACATCTTAATGAATATAGTGATTACAGTGATGAAGATAATTCCGAAGAGGATCAACCAGAGATGTGTACTTCCGCTAATATGTGGGATCAATTATTTAATGTGATTGAACATGATGATTTTATGAATGTGTCTCCAATACGAAAAGATCACATTGGGTTAAGTATGGAGCATAATGAGTTTGAAGATAGTACAGTGTATGGTATTGAAGATTCACCACATCACCACAACCTTCAATTGCTAGTTTTATGGCTCCATCCCCACAATTTCTAGAACTTAATCACCAAGCCATGACTCCTTTGTCAAATGGTCATCATAATGTTTATATGGGGTGGACCTCTTCATTTACAAATCTATCTAATGCATTCCATTTTGATTCAATGTGTTTAAAGAATTCCTTTAGATCTGTCAGTATTAACTCTAAAGAATTCTCATCGATCTAGACATATATGGCAAGGAGAGTTACTTAATTCTATTATTGACAATAAACGTTACTCATGTTTTTTTTTTTCATATTTTATCATACTAAAGGGTTTTTTTAAATTGCAGCATGTACCTAAATTGCATTGTAGAAAGTGGCAGGTTGTGCTACATCGCACACTTTAGCTTGATCGACATATTATCTCATACTTATAGTGCGCTGGGTTCTATAGGGTCGCACGTGTTGGATTTATTCAGTTAGATTGGCACCTAATAACTGCATTCATAAAGCGTTGGTGCCAAGAGACTCATACCTTCCATTTAAGTGTTGGTGACATTATTATTACTCCCCAAGATGTGGAAGTACAATTAGGGTTGGCGGGTTGATGGTTTACCAGTGATAGGATCAACCAACCTTAATTATGACCCTTTATGTGTTGAGTTGCTCGAATTTATTCCAGAGGGTAGTGAAAGACGAGGGGGGCGATTGAATCTTGTCACTATTGCAGATAGGGTTCCCCAGTTACATGAAGACTCAACAAAAATTGAGATTCAACAATATGCACGAGCTTACATTTTGCAGCTCATTGGAGGTGGCTTGTTTTCAGATCTGTCCAATAATCTTATGCATCTGTGTGTTTTACCACTTCTAACAAACCTTGACATATGTGGTACGTATGTGTGGGGTAGTGTGGTTTTGGCTTGGCTATATTGCGAGATGTGTCGTGTTGTAGATTATTAAAAACAAGGTATTTCAGGAGCTTTAGTTTTAATCCAACTATGGTCATGGGATAGATTTCCTCTTTTAGCACCACAGACCCGCAATGTACCTCAAGTAGACCACGGAGGTGAAGATGCACATGTTTTGCTTGCACCACTATTGGCATATTAGGTATATGGTTTGTGTTGACTTTAATGAATTTTATTACTTTAATTTGTATATTGTTATAAATATTTACTAATTGAAAATTATCATTTGTAGGTGGAGGCAAGTATTAGTGAGAAAAGAAGTTTCAACACATGTGTTAAATAAATACAGGAATGCGTTAGACACATATGGTCTTCAAGAGATACATATTTTGCTTATTTTCTTATACTTGGATATAATGTAAATGTTGTGACATTATCAACATGCATTTACAGGTTCAATGGACGCCATATAATGATGATGTCATGGTTGCATTACCTGATTACTGTAAGCATGGGCAAGGCATTTGGCGAATGGTGGTTCCGCTAATTTATTTTGTAGTTGTTGAGTTTCATCATCTAGATCGAGTGTTACGTCAATTCGGCATGAAGCAAGGGATTCCTAATCATGAGAGTGTCGACTTACACAGGTGCGATATGCGAGGCCGTAATGACATCAACTGGACTGTAAAGCATATGACTAATGTTGAATAGTGGAATCAATGAGCTGAAACCTTGCTGCAGGTCATGCTTATGAGCCTAATGTATCGTTACATATGGAATACAATGACCTATACATGAGGTGGTATCGATCAATAACAAGGAGGTACAAGATCAATAACAAGGTGGTAAGTATTTGATTTTAGTAATATGCAAAAGTGGCAACAAGAAAGGTACAGTAAATGGTTATGCTTCCAGCGGGTCGGAATTCTCTAGCGGACCAAAATTCACTAGCTAGCCCAAACTATTCATCGGGTCAGCGTTTTATAATGGACTGGATATGTACAATTCTAAGGAGGATCCAAAATAGTTGTATTTTTTATTCAACAGCCCACATACTAGAATGATCCAACATTCACCAACCTGTTGCTCCAAGCCCAGGAAGGCCACCTTTTACCATCACAATCTAAGGAATTGAATAATGCCATTGTTCTACATGAGATCTCACCATGTGAACCTTCACACGTGAAATCTCCTCATGTTTATTTAGTTGAGGTCATGGAAGTTGACAACCCAATAAAGGATTTGGTAGTTTATACTCTTGAGACATATGGTAAGGAGGATGAAGTTATGGATTTGAAGCATGAATATTGATGAATATAGACATGTCTATGTTCCAACTCCTTTTATATAAGTTTTCAATAACTGTCCTATCATGGAATTATAGAGGTGTGACAAGCACCAAATTTCGAAGGAACTTGTGGACTTGATCAAGGTTTCAAAATCGGATAGTGTTATTCTAATTGAAGCGAGGTGCAGTGCCCCCAACCTTCCTTTTCTAAAGAAATCTAATGGATATTCGAGGTTTCATAAGTAGGCGAATGGTTTTAGTGGCAGCATATCTCTTTTATGGCAAATGGAAGTGCAGCTAAGTATTGCTTTTCTTAATAACTTCATGGTTCGTGTAGAGATTTCTAATTAGGTACGGGTGTTTCTCATCTTTTCTTCACAGTTGATTTGATTTATTTTTTTTTTTTTTTTGCCAAGGCAACAACCAAGCATGCTCGGGTAATGCTTAGGATCTTGGATGATTTCTGCAATCTCTCGGGTGAGCGGGTCAACTTTGCTAAGTCTCGAATGTATGTCTTCCCAAATGTTAGACATAGCCAAGCAAGTGAATTAAGCTCGATTTGCAATATCTAACGAACAACCTTGGGAAGTACTTGAGGTTTCCAATTATCTAGTCCTGAGTAAATCGTGCTACATGTCAGCCAATACTCTAACGCATAAAGAGTAGATTAGCTAATTGGAAAGCAACTTATCTTAATCTAGCAAGCCAAGTGACTTTGATTAAGTATGTTCTCTCTTCCATTTCGTTGTATACTATGCAATATTTCAAACTCCCTCTTGTTGTTTGCAATCGATTGGATCAATTGAATAGGAGGTTTCTATGGAGTGGCAGTTGTGACAAGTGTATAATGCACTTAGTTAATTGGAACACTGTCTGCATTGCACCAAAATGACAAATCTTGCAATCCTCAATAAGTGAGCTTGGCGGCTTCCTCTTGATGACATGGGGATGGGGGTGAATCTCTCGAAGGTGAAGTATTTGGGTTCTCTAGATTTGTTGCACACCTTTCCAAGATGTCCTAACTCTTTCATCTAGAAGGGTATTCTGCAGCGTGTGGATTGTTTGAAGAAAGGTTTGAAATGGCAGTTTGGGAATGGTTCAACTATCAGCTTATGGGATGATTGTTGGTTGAACGAAAGGATTCTCAGGATACTAATTGATTGACCAGTTCATCGGGATGATTATAATGCTAAGGTTGACAGTATTATTAACATCAACCATACCTAGAACTTGAGCTCTCTCCATACTCTTCTTGTTGCTCATATAGTCGACATCATCCAGGCCATCCCTATTTCACATTTCGATCTAAAAGATCGTTGCATATGGAAACTATAACACCCCGGTCCCCAAATCCTTCACAATTAATATATTTGTCTCACAATTAGAGAGCGTGTGAAATCACTCTTGCTTTTGGTCACGTTTCACTATTCAAGAACCAGGATATAACTATTTTTTGCATCTCGTCTAATCTCTTGGTTTTATCATGTCACATCAAACAAATTGATTCATAACATGAATAATCAAAACTTTGGGATGATATATATTAATAGTAAAAGACTTTGAATCAACATTGGTAATTACTAAATAATGGCCCCAAGACTGAGGGTCAAATACAGTGATCAACTACTGGCCCAATGGTTGATTCCAACAGGAAATAAAAAAAAATATTGGGACACATGCCCTACAACCAAAAAATAGAAAATAAGCTTTTATTGCTACACATCCTTAATCGTGAAGCATACTAATTCT
Organism: Tinospora cordifolia; assembly: GCA_030144865.1. NCBI lineage: Eukaryota > Viridiplantae > Streptophyta > Magnoliopsida > Ranunculales > Menispermaceae > Tinospora > Tinospora cordifolia. The sequence continues at coordinate 3,827 of JAJIYU010015735.1, read as the reverse complement.
AATAAAAGGACTCCTCATTACTTGTCAACACAAGTGTCTTCAACGATTACCTAAAAAAGTGTAAGTGGGGTGAGCTCAAAAGCCCAGTGGATCATACACAGTATATCTCAAGTATTATCAAAATCAAAATATAAAATATGCACACACTTGTCAAACATTAGGTGATTCATACGGTTCAATCGTTCATGGTTGTTGTTAAGACCGAAAGGATCTTTCTCAGTATCCCCCTATTGGTCCTAAATATCAGAAGTAATGCTTAAAGGCTCGTTACCTATTTAGGACTCAAAATTAATAGTGAAGTCTCAATTCGACTATCAGTCCATCTTACTACAACCACAGTAGCATCAACACTAGCCTTGGGTTGGGAACACCCACGATGACACTAGATTGATGCTACGGTATCCATATTACTACGTTGATACGTGGTTAAAATTTTTAATCATTTTATTTAGTGACCACTAGCACTCAACAATATCAACATTCAGGATATGAACTCATAAAATAATTTGATAAACTTTTAGTCATGCATAAGATCACCTAGTACATGCTATTCATCATATAGAGTGTATAATATGTCATTAAGGAAATATTAGATATTCATGAATCATACAACATGCTATTCACCATACAACAGGCATCGTCCAATCAATTGATAATCACATCCCTAGCATGCTTCTAAATATTTAGTAAAGATAAACAATCAATCATGTTTTATATTTAGAACTAAAATAATACTAAAGAGTATGGGTATTTATCTTCACCTTTGATGTTTAAATCCTTCTTGTCCTTACACCTTTATCCAAATCTTCTTAAGCCTTCAACATTCTTTCTTCACTCAAAGAGAGAACAAGGACACTCTCTCTTTTTCTCCCAAGCAAGAAGAGAACTAAGAAGAAAAATGAAGAAGAGAAGAATAAGGAGACTCTCTCTTTTTCTCTTGAGCTAGAAGAGAATTAAGAAGAAAATGAAGAAAAGAAGAATAAGATGGGATAGTTTGAAGGGAGAGAAGGGTGCTATTTATAGGCACTTACCCACATGTATCATGTGATTTTGCTTGGCTCATGTGACTTGCTTGCCCACATGTTTCATGTGACTTGCTTGGGTGAAATGATTGTTATACCCCTAGGTGGTGAAATTATCATTATACTCTGAGTATTTAATGAACTCATTTATTAATTTATATTATTATTATATTTAGAAAATATGTGTGTGTGTGTGTGTATTTCTTTTCTAAATACTCTTCCTCTTTGGGCTCTTGCTATCATCATCATTGTCTTCGTTGTTTTACTTATCTGTTGTAGGTTTGCATGTGTGATTCTGGTTTGTGCTTCCGACTCTAAAGAAGCCTAGAAAATAGCTTTCATTCTATATTTGGTATCAGAACCATGTTTTTTGCTGCTTTTCATTGTGATACATGTCCCTGTACTTTGTGTTTTTGGACTTTCATTTATTGTTCTTCTATTTTCCTTGCTTCTGACCTCGCTTTTCCAGAAATCTAGAATATTTGGATCAACTGATTACTTCACCACCCTTCTCCTGCTGACTCTTCTACTTTCACTGACTCATTTACCCTATCACCTAGTTAGTCCCCAATTAGCCCCCTTCCAGAAGAATAGAATCTCTTATGTTTGAAGATCTTATGGGTTCACCTTTTGCTTTTGTTGCTTTTAGCCGACGAACAGGCTTTTTTAGGCACTTATAGCATCTTTTGGTGATAAATCCACTACTTCCTCTCAATGGAAGATCACAACTCTTCTTCTTTGGAGGCTTCTTGTAATATTTCTAAGATTGATGGCCTTTATGAAGTCGAATACCTGCCTGACTCTCAAGGTATTATTCCCTTTACTGAACTTGTTCCTATTCTTCTTCAACATGTTTACCACATCCCCTCAGTTACATTTACCAAAAAAATACCAGTCTGCCAAAAAACAAACTCCAAAGAGCCCCATCAAAGAGTATGTTCAGATCTTTAATTTCAATGAGCACCATGTTCATGTTGATCAAGCTAAACACTTCGTTCCTCTCACTTTGCTTTCCTCCCTTTTGTTATCCTAGAAAAAAGATGGATACAGTCATCTGCACTATAGGGCTGTAAAAATCTCTATTGCTTTTCATGGAGGAAAGGCTACAGAGGCTATTTCTCGAATAGCTTTACTTGGCTCTCAGATGATACGGTATGCTGATGTAATTATTGGAATAGTCTAGAGTACCCTTAATTCTGGCACTATTTTCATAACCTTTTATCCTAATTTCAATGTTTCTCTTTGAAACCTACATGTTCTCACCACACTCAGCTTGCAAATTCAACTTTCTGGAACTCCCCAAATCCAAACAACCCTTGCAGCTACTGTCCATTATCAAATTGCATATCGTGTACAAAACCATGCTATAGACATTCCTTACAAAGGCTCTGCCTTTAACAGTCTTATGCTCAATATTTCCTCTCAGGGTGTTGTCATTCATACTTTCATCCCTCAAACTTTACCCTTGGAATGATTCCAAAAACTCTTTCCTAAAAAGTGGATTACCAGTTATGAAGTTCATTTTCAAGTTGCAGAAGTCCAACAAACCTCCTTTGCAGTTCATCACCGAAGGACTAATGGTTTAGTTGAGACGATCTTTCTTAAACAACCCACCTTTCATACTCGTTCCACCACCTCAGGCATTAATCATATTGATCTTCCCCATACTTGGTGGGATTCTTGTCATTGTCCTACCTATGATGATCATGATTTTGCTTTTCGATATGATATTCCTAAGAAGCCTAAACGAATAACTTCCCAACGGAAGTTACAAGAACACTATGAGAATGGTGATCCTGCTGTTGGATACATCGACTTTCCTTCAAGTCACTTTCAATATATGTCTTGCTTAACGATGAACCCACTTTTGATTGTTTCATCATCTCCCAATCTATCTCCCAATATCCCCCTTCCAATGACCGGACAGAAGACCCTTTCACTGGCTGTCAGCTTCAATATCAGGTCAAACCAACAAAGGTCATATTGCCTACAAGACCTGAGCAATAGCCTCTAACTGACACCGAAGCTGTTTTAAACTGGTAATCCAATAATGTTTTATTCCAAAATGATCTATCGCAAACCATCTCCCAGAAGCAAGATCTGTTGGCCCAAAAACAAGACTATTACCTCCAGTAACAAGATGTTCAAGACCAAATTATTGTTGCTATTCATGAGCGTCTAGATCAATTATACCAAGAACTTCAAGAGCTTGCAAATTATGTTGAAAGTTATGCTAACACAACAACTCTCTTCCTCCCTTTAGAAAGGGAAAAGAAGTCTTTGGAATCTCAACTCCAAGACATCAAAGCTAAGTCAAGTTGGGTCCTTCCTTACTAACCACATATTTTTCCTACTCAGCTCACACCTACCTCAGTTTTTACTCCCCTATTTCCCCTAGGATACAAGCATCAGCATCACCAAAAACCTCTAACCGCTCAAGTTCCCCTCTCTCTCTCTCCTGATCACCCTTTGAAAAACCTCCCAAACCTGAACCTCTTGAACGAACTACAGCTATTGAATGCCTCATGCAACGTATAAAAGATAAGTGTAACACTCAGGAATTTTGCGAGTGCGCCACGTCGCGAACGAACATAGAATAAAATATTATGTTGTAAAAAAAATGAGAATTTAAAGCAAAAAATCATAAATAAAAAATAATAATATTATGAGCTTTGCAAAATATAAATATTTGAAAATAATAATAATAATAATAATAATAATAATAATAATAATAATAATAGACAAGTTAGAGGTAGGTTCCATTTAAATATAAATAAAATTTTACACTTTAGAAAATAAATTAGT
>JAJIYU010015734.1:0-12504 GCA_030144865.1 Tinospora cordifolia | reverse complement strand
TATAAATTTGAGGAAAAATTGATGTAAATCGTTATATTTCCATTAAAAATTCTAGAAAAATGCATATATCATATTCGAAAATTTTGTACACCAAAACGTGGGTCGTCACATCTTGCATTTAGTTTTACTCAATTATGTCATGCATGACTAGGAAAATGTGTATCTAGATCCTATTGTTTATTCATGCAAATTGAGATTGTTTGTAAAACAAAAATAAGACGATGGTTTATTAAGAATCCACGTACCGGTGCGATTGTCGAGCCGCAAGGCGGATCATAGGTATTCCCACCGGAGCTGCCTATGACAGCTCGAAGTCTTTGGGAGACGATACGAGCCATGGTAAGTACTCTCTCTTAGACTGTGATACTAAGATATGACTGATTTTAGATGGTACCAGTACTTGAGGCCTCTATGATTATGATTAGATTAGATCACAGGGAAGAACGAGAGACATCTCAACCCTCTTTTGGTCTTAGACTTTGACCAAAACTAACTGAATGTTTGAAATGCCTAATGTTTGAAAGTGTTTGTAATGTTTTGGATTGAGTCTATATAATGCATGTGATATGTGGGAACAATCCACTAGGCTTTCGAGCTCACTCCTACTTTATTTTTCAGGTACATCTGGATGTAGAGTATGATAACTTATGTCAAAAGACTCACAGTTTAATTGAATGCCTCATTGGGGAGGTCATCCGGAATAGGAGACTTGGAGGTCATGTTTTATTTATTTTCACTGGATTGTTTTAATGTATTTACGTTGACTTTAACTTTGGTTTATTTTATCTTTAAATGAATTTTCTTGTTTAACAATTTTGGTTTTAATAATAGCTTTTAAAGTATTTCTGCTGCATTATCTATGATTTATATTGAGAAATCCAATAAGTATTTTGAGAAATTGTCTTGATGTTTTTGTTTTGATAAATATTTACCCAGATATTAACTTGAGAACCAATTGTTATGAGTTTAATTTTGAAGAAAAAGATTTTGACAGAACGAAATTTTCAAGTAGCATCTCGATTTTCAACGGGCGACGATTCACACGTGAAACAACACGTGAATGGAGGTCCGGTTGAAAATTGGGGTGTTTCATAATATGTCTAAAACTTGCGCAAAAACATTATGTAAAGTTTCTAAAACAATTTTGGAAAAGTTCTAACACATAGGAAACTTCTAAAATCGATACTTGTTATTATTTGTGCATGAAAGAAAGTAAAATAGAGAATTAGAAAGGTTTATACAATGAAAACCACCCAAAAGCTTCTTAAACCTATCCGTTAGAACTCTATATAAACCCAAGCATAAGCACCCATTCTCCTCACTCAAACAAGTGCAAATTTCTTCTCTTCATGTTTTTTTAACTCTCTTCTCAACACTCTTTTTGCATTCTAGCTGTCCCACTGAGTAAACATAGTAGTAGGAAGGAGGAAAACCAGAGTTTTGCATCATAGTAGCACAAAACCTATTTTTGGGCAAGCATTTTGAGCAACTGGTGGATTCAACGGATCAACAAAGGTATAATGATCCTATTTCAGTCTCAGATACATGTTTTTATGGTCTAGGAGTCGAAGTAGTGAATACCAAGGTCGTAGGAGAACAAAGAATGAGTAGAATATGTGTAGAAATCCACTATTCAAGCTGACTACCTTAGTACGGATCATGATTACGATAGTAGTGTTATTGTTTTCACCCTGTTTCTAGGAAAATTCACTCTAACTACTACGGTAGTGCGTCTGAATTCTGAAAATCCCTCTGGTTACTATGGTACTCTACCGCAGTAATGAAACTGAGTTTCACCAATGCCCACTGGTTACCACGGTAATACATTTGCACTTTCTAATTTTCCCCTGCGTTTTGATTAGTGCGATAACTCTTATTCTTACAGCTATACACAGAGCCAAGACCATAGTTAGGCTCCTCTAGGGTGATTTCTCGCATATTATAGGTCATATATGGTAAAGGACCATTAGAATATGATTCAAAAACATTAGAAACACCATGATCATCAAGGATAACATGTTGAATCTTAATCTTCAAGGTTGAAGACTCAAGAAAGCTTGGAATAACGATACCAAGGACAAGAAGGAACTAAGGTTTGAGGTGGAGACAATTTTCAGGTTTTACTTAATTATTTTGATTTAAATAAGGCTCACATGTGTAAATATGCTTTGAATATTCATGCTCTATTTGAATTGACTGTATATGCCATGTCCAAAATATGCATGCTTAGAACTACAAAGATTATGATGCATAATATATGATGATATGATATATGCTAAAACATGTTTATAATGTTTACTATGTTCACATGTTTAGTTCTTGTTTATACCTGATATGAATATTTGATTGATCAGTTTAAAGAAAGAATAACAAAGAATTAACCACATACTGGCACAGTATTCCATGAGGGACTATGTGATACCGTGAAAAACTTCTCAAATTATATATATAATAAGAACATACAAATTAATAAATGAGTTCATGAAATTGCGAAAGCACATTAGATACCCACGGGTAAAATGGTAATTTCACTACCCAAGGGTAAAACAATCATTTCACCTAAACCATGGGTAAAATGGTAATTTTACCACCTAAGGGTAAAATATCATTTCACAAGTAAGTCACATCAAGACACATGAACTAAGCAAAATCACATGATGCGTGTAAGCAAGTGCCTATAAATACCGCCTTTCTCTTCCCCTTAAACCATCCCATGTAACACCCCAACCCCCAAAAGATAGGTTTGAGCTCAACCACAAGGCAGGTTGGGTCCTATGTTACATTTACAAGTACACAACTTGCATTTCAATTCCTTTATTCTAACACTTATTTAAATACTCATAAATGCACTTCCATTGAGTTTAACTTTCATCAAGATAATTTAAGTAAATAAAGGAAAACTTGAAACTCTTTTTTTTATTCAAAATAAAATAAAGAAATACATTCTTGAATTTATATAATCAAAAGAAAGAGTACATAACTCTAAAATTTAAAATAAAAATTCTGTGGAAGTCATTATTCAAAATTTGGCAATATGCACTTATATAGAAACTTTCCAAAAATAGACTTTCTAATTCTTTAGCAAGCTTGATCATGCATTTTAAATTTCTAAAAAATAAAAGGAAGGGGTGAGCACATAACTCAATGGATCATTCATTAAACAACTAAGTTACTATTTCAAATCAATAACACATTCAAATTCAAACTCTTTCATGCATTAAGTGATTCAAACAACTTTTTGGTTGTAGTTGACATTAAGACTAAAAGGGGTTCTACCCCCTTGATGTTCTTAATTTAGATACCGCCCTCCCCCCCCTTTAGAGTGAAAAAACATTTTTCGTCACTTTCCATTGGATGCCACATATCAAGTATCCCTTAGTTGCGCCCCGCAACCACACCCTCCAAGCATGCGTTAAGAACACCTATAGCACCCATACGGGTCACTATGACAGTATATAGTTCTTATCTTCAATTTTTTATATTTAAGAATCACATAATCATAAAAAAAAAATTCAAAATGTAAATATCAGAATTTTAAACAACCAAGAAAACATGAAAACATTACACAGCATGCTTGAAACATTAAATTAAATCCTAAATATGGATTCTAAGCATCGCATGCTCTCATGATTGATTGAAACATTAAAAAAATGCTGAACTAAAACTAAAATATGATTACATATGCTGCAAACTAGAATTCAAACAAGCATGAATATGTTAGAAATTTGAAAGAGCAAAGTAGAAGTTCAAGAAATCCCCTCCACTTTAATCCAAGTTTCTTCGTAGAATCCGGCAGAAGTTCCCCTTATCCACCACTTTCAGAACTTCAAGAACTTCTAATCACCAAAAAAATTACTTCCACAACTCTCTAAAATACTAAAATAAGAACTTCTCACACAAGAGAAAAAAGAGAATGAGAAGAGGTGCCAAGGAGAGGGCAAGAACAAGCAAAGAAGGAAGTGTCAACTCTTTGCTTTGGAATGAGATGGAAGTGAGCAAGAGGGAGTTTTTATAAGTGTTCATGAGCACAATGGGGCATCTAGGGCAGCTAGGGCAGCTCCACGTTTGGGCATGTTTTCAAACTTATAAGGGGATGGTTTGGGTGAGAAAGGCAAGTGAGCTTGTGGGCCCACTAAAGCTTGCCAAATTCCCATAAGCAAATATTTGATTCTCTATCTTATTTCTTATTTAATTTAAGAGAATATTTTCAGACTTTGATCCATTCTAATCTCAATTAGGACGTCTCATATTAGGTTGGTTCATGGTTTAGAAACATTTCCTAGACAACACTTTGCTTGGTGATCACATATGTATGAAGTAGAAACCTTCCCTTCTTAGCGTCATGGAAGATCTTTTTTTATGAAACTTCTGATTTTGGTTTCTGTGGCTAGCAAGGGACGACTAGGGTTTGTAAGTGAGCACCATTTATGTTTTAGAAACTTCTAATAAGGTTTGTCACATGTGTGCATACATCCACACACACAAACGCGGGTGTAGACATTCATGAGGGTGCATGAAATACTTGATCATTTTTTTTGGTACATGGGATCACTTTGTCTTGATTTCTAACCATGGTGACATCTCATATATGTGAGTGTACTGAATTATTTGCATGGTACATAGAATCATTTTGTATGGATTCAAATAATGGAAACATCTCATTGAGGTTGGGTAGGGTAAGGGTACACATAATCATGGTGTTTCACCAATGTGTCTTGCACATGTTAGGAGTAGCCATGACTTCATGGGTTCACAAAAATTAAATAAAAATTAATATCTCCTTATTTACATGAAATTATGATTTATATCTTATAGTTTTGGAACCACATGAACCTAATGCACATTTTAAGGTATGGTTTGGCCCTAGGTGGTTTTCCTTCAAAAAATTTCCTTATTTAAGATCCACTAAGGTCACTAGGCAAATGAAAATCCAAATCTTGGTCAATTGTTATGATTTTTGGATATGTCATTTATTTTGTTAGTTCGTGTCATTCCGTTTTGTTTCGGGCCATTTTGTTCCCCTGAAGTACCCTAAATGACAATTTTTTCTAATTTGGGCCCCTTGAAGGGCATTTGGCAAATGAAAACCCTAACCTTGACCAATTGTTCTAATTTTTGGATATGTTATTTCCTTAATTGGTTCATGTCACCTTACTTCATTTCAAGTTATTTTGGCTCCCTAAGGGGCACTAAATCAGAGTTTTGGAACCTGCCAAATTTAGCCCTGAAATGAGCCCAATTTCATTTTGCACCCAAATTTCACTAAATAAATGATAAATTTCATTTAATTGAATACAAAGAATTTAGAGTATTACATGCCATCTTATTTTTCTCTCCTTCATTTTCTTCTTAATTCTCTTTTAGCTCAAGAAAAAGAGAGTCTCCTTAATCTTTTTTTTTTTCTTCATTTTAGTCTTAGATCTCTCTTGCTCAAGAGAAAAATGGTCTTCTTATTCTCTACTTGAGTAAAGAAAAAAGGTTAAAGGCTTGAGAAGGCTTGGAATAACGGTGTAAGGGCAAGAAGGATTTAAACGTCAAAGGTGGAGATAAATACCTATACATTTTAGTATTATTTTAGTTCTAAATATAAAAGCATGATTGATTGTTTATCTTTACTGAATATTTAGAAGCATGTTGGGGATGTGATTAACAATTGGCTGGATGAAGGCCCGTTGTATGGTGAAGAGCATGTTGTATGATTCATAAATGTCTAGTATTTCCTCAATGGCATATTATATGCTCTATATGATGAATAACATGTACTAGGTGATCTTATGCATGACTAATAGTTTATAAAATTATATGATGAGTTCATATCCTGAATGTTTATACTATTGAGTATGCTAATGGTCACTAAATAAAGATGATTAAGAAATTTAACCACGTATCGATGTGGTGACACGAATACTATAGTAGTAGTTTAGTGTAATCATGGGTGTTTCCAACCCAAGGCGGGTGGCATTGTCTGGGCTAAATGAGTAATTGCAAGTCTTACTAGTACCAAACGCTTTTGGAAAACTCAGGTTCGAGTTTTGCCAAGAACAAAACCCTACACCCAGTCAGTAGTAGCTAAGATGGGGACAATATCAATATATAGTGGGCCTAGGTTGTTATAAGTAGTGATGTCACTATAGCAATAATAAGATGGACTGATAATCAAGTTGAGACTTCATTCCAGGGACTGATAGTCAAGTTGAGACTTCAGTCCTAAGTTTGGGTCTTGAATAGGTAACTAGCCTTTAAGCGTTACTTTCGATATTCTGAACCAATAGAGGGACACCGAGGAATGTCCTTTTGGTTTTAACACCAACCATGAATAACTGAACTGTATGAATCACCTAATATTTGATAAGTGTGTTTATGTTTTGTATTTTGACTTTAATACTACTTGAAATGTATTGTGTATGATCCACTGGGCTCTTGAGCTTACTCCACTTACTCTTTTTTAGGTAACCATTGAAGACACTTGTGTTAATAAGTAATAAGGAGCCCTTTTGAGGATGCGTAGAAATAGAAGTTTATTTTCTATTTTTCCATTGTTGGGCATGGGTTCTACTATTTATTTTGTTTATTTACCTATTAGAATTGGCCATTGGGCCAGTTGTTGATCACTTTATTTGAACCTCGACCATAGGGCCATTGTTTGGTAATTACCAATGTTGATTCAAAGTCTTTTATAGTTTATATATATATATATATATAACCCAATGTTTTGATTATTCATGTTATGAATCAGTTTGTTGTTCACTTTGATATGATATGGGATGTGACCCGGCAAAACTAGGAGATTAGACGATTGATGCGAGAAATAGTAACATCCCAATTCCTAAATAGTGAAACGTGACAAAAAAGCAGGAGTAACTGCACATGCATCTCTAATTGTGAGACAAACATATTGATTGTGAAAGATTTGGGGATCGGGGTGTTACAAACTACTATGGGTGTTCTCAAGAATGGAATGATGGGGTTGTCCGTAGTTCACTAGCACAAAACAATGGGTAGGACCCTAATTCTTGGATAACGGGTGAGACCCTAATTCTCGGATAACGGGTGAGACCCTAATTCTCATACTCTAATTCTATATCCATTGGAAGGTGGCATAAAGAATTGTTCTTCCTTTTTTTATTAATGTGAATGGAGCACACCTAGGTTAACTCTTTTGGCCCTAAAGTTAACATTAAACAAGTAACTACTTGAATTACCTAATCTATGAAAGTGTTTGGCATGTATGTTTTAATTGATTGAAATAATAACTTAAATATTTTGGATGATCCACTAGGTTCTTAAGCTCATTCCTTTTTCTAACATTTCAAGAGACTGAAGGCTGAGGCTACGTGGACTATGTTGCTTTCAAATTTTTCTTTATTGTTTAAGTCGGACATGCTAGCCCTAGTTTCTTCCCTTTGTTAAATTTTTAAAATGTAAATTAGTGTAATAAAGTTTAAGGTTTTGTACCTCTTGACTTATTGACTTTCCAAATAAATGATATTGATTTATTTTGACGGCACATATGCTTTGAGGAAATTTATATAACTTAAATACTCAAGTAGTCTTGAGAATTTGGAACACAAAAAATGATAAAAACAATGTGAGCTCTCGCCTCTCATGCAGCCCAAGGAAAAAAATATCTAACATGCATGCACGTGACGTGAACGTGCCAGGTTTGTCATCAGTTCGATCAAACGCAATTTGGGGCCATGGGGGGAGGTGGGGTGTTATACTAACAAGTCGTCAAATTTTTAAATTTAAGCCAAAAACTTATTTTTCTGTCAAATCGTATAAGCACATTGTGTTCATGTATTGATTGTGACCAATCAATTCTTGCATTTCCTCTAAAATTTTACCATTATATTCCTCACAATATGGCCCATCTATGGTCTTGAGCTCACACTTTTCAAAGCACTTCATCACTATGTTTCAAGCTTGGTTCTACACCGTACTTGAACATGTTCATTTGATTAATCATACTTAATAGTCCAACTAGTCATCATTAACCCATGGTTTGATTGACTCAATCAACTCCATACCTCTTCATTCATGGCTCAATTTACCCATTACACATCTTAGTTTTAAGGTCCCTAAGCCTTGTACACCAGAATTTTCCCAATTAAGAGTTATAGAAGCATGAAATAGGGTCATTACCCATAATTATCTTCTTAGAAATTTGGACGAGTGTCAAACCACATGCAACACCATGAGTTTATTCATCATTTCTACTGTTCTAAACTGGTCATGGGCACGGTTCAAGCCTTCTTTTGGCTTCATTTTAGTCCCGACATCAATTCTAATCCATCATGCTAGCATTACAAACTATAAAATCATCATTAAATCATCCAATTTTATCAACCATAAATTCCAACTCGAAGATTGCTTAATATACCTTCACAGATGGGCCTTGTTCACTATGAATTTTGACTACTAAGCCTTTACCTCAGCTCCTAATGGTCAACTATGTTATTCTTCTCGTTTTCCTCTTTCCAGTGAGTCTAAATTTGCATAATTTGCTTAAGAATTAAAAGAGAGATGAGGTTGCAAAGTTGAGAGGGAAGAAAGGATCAACAACAATTGCAATTCAAAAAATAACATGGAGGAAGGGGGTTGGGTCTTATTTATCCACGGCTGAGCAGATGTTGTCACCTCAATCCCACTTTTCCCCATCTCCTTCTCAAGTAGTGCTAGCACTTGCTTCCCCCACACTTGGTGGCCAAGCTACTCACAAATGGAGAGGAAATCAGATGAGAAACACCCTTTCTTCTACTAACTTGTCAGAATACTGCAGTAGTGGGTTTCAATATTTTTTTTTCATATTTTTCTAAAATATACAAAATTCATCCAAAACTTCATTTGAATCATTTTCAATTATTTATCATTTCTTAATTATTTTAATTTGATCATTATACAAAAATGAGGATCATTACAGTGATAGATAATGTTTTGATTTAATAATGAAAATATTTTTTAAAAAATAAATAAGTATAATGAAAGTTCCCGAAAACAAAAAAAAAGTTTTTTTTTTTGGAAAAATGTTTTTTTTTTTTTAAAAAAAAGACACAAGTAAGACGGTCATTTCAGAAGGCCCAATTTAAAATTTAGGCACATGTCTAACTATAACAGGGAAATTGTGAATATTTTTGAAAAAAGTGAGGAATAGGGGTGTTACGATTTGCTTATGGTATAGATTTACAATTACATATGCAATTTTTCTTTTCTTTCTCCCTTTTTTGAAATAATAATATACTATGGTTCACATTTTCTGGTGTGGATTATTTGTATATATTATTAATTCAAATCAAACGTACGTACCTCATGAAATCAGTTGTTAGGATATAATTAGAACAATGGTTTTTATTTAATTAATTATTCTTATATTTTAGTAAGGTCTATATAGGCATTGCAAGCAACTCTTCAGTGAAGTATTGTAATTAATAAATAATCTTTGAATTTATAAATCCTCGTGTTAGATATATATGTAACGGCCAGACATACTGTTCATAGGTTTGAGTAACCCCCTTAATTTTAATGTTTTAGAATAAGAACTTTTAGTCTGCATTTGGTATTATTCTCAAATTTATTTTTCTACGTATTAAAAATTTTGAAAATTAAAAAAAAAACTTATTTAGTTAGTTATGATTAAAATATTTTTTAAAAAAAAAAAGTTAATACAGAAATTTGTTTTAGAAAGTATTTTTTAGGTGATTTGCAATTTGTGTGACCCATATAAACTTTTTTTAATTTAATTTGTGTGAAATCTTTGAAAGGGTTTTTTTTTCAAATTTAAATTTTTTTTACTTTGATACAAAACTCATTTTTCAAAATTAAAAACCAACTAAAAATTAAGTCACATTTTAGTTTTTTAGAATTTATTTTTAAATTGTATACTATTGTAGCCTCGACATTGGGAATGAAAATGCATCTTTTAAAGTGTAAAGTCAATAGCTAAATGCAAGTTAACACCAAGAGAGGTTGAGTTGAGTGGATTGACCTTTAACTAGAGGTCTCGAGTTCAAGTTTTACATATAGAAAAAATTATGTTAAGGGAGTTCATCAGTTTATAAATTTACAATAGTTGAAACAGTGATTAATTTAAGATATAGAAAAAGTTAATTTAAGAATATATTGTGAAAAAACAAAGAGAGAGAGAGAGAGAGAGAGCAAGTGTTATTGCTTTCATAACACACCCAAAAGGTACACCAATTTCCACATGTAACACCTTAATTTTTTAAATATTTTTTCTTAAAAATAAATTGACAAATGATGTAATAAATATCAATAAATACTATTAAAATATTTAACAAAACCCCCTTAAAAACCAAAAGATTATTTTCAAACATACTTGAAAATTTTGAAGACATTCTTTTTTTTCTTTTCAAATATATGGCTTCAAGATATCGTCTTTCATCAACATACACACTACAAATTTTATAATACTGATAAACATTATTTCAAGGGAGTGCATTGTACCAATAAAATGAAAGTATGATAATTAATAAGTTTCAAATATGCAAATCATAAAATCAATTAAGCTCGTCCTGGCCCATTGACCAATCATAAAATAATTAAATCAGTATAGGCTCGACTGGCTAAACATCAATCACATAGTTCAAGTATCCATAAGAGAAATAAATAATAAGGAATTATGCGCAATGGGCCTAATATCAATGTTCATCGATGGTGAGAACTCTATTCATCAAAATTAAAACGAGGTCGATCGAGCATACTCTCATCTAATAATCTTATATACAAAAAAGAAAGAAAGTTGGATGAGCTCAAAGAGCCTAGTGGATACATTCTAATCTTTAGATCATTATTAAACAAACATAAATAGACAAACAAACTCACACTTCCAAATGTTAGGCATTTCAACGAATCAGTTGTTTAAATCAAAGTTTCTCTCTCACATTGTGAGGATACCCCTTGGTGGCCCTTCTAACATTTAGCACATTATGCATCTCATACATATATCTTATATCAAAATTCAAAAGTCATTCAATCTTACATCAATTCACTACATAAAGGTTACATTATAACTAGTCTCTAGAGGGTTCCACCAGTTAGCCCAATCTATTAACCAAAACCATCATGTATAGGTTCGCCGACGATATTGAAGTGGGTCATAGTCCCAAAACGTGTGTTCTTATCTTTATTTAATGTGTTTCTTATAATATCACAATGTATATCATATTCACATGATGCAATTATGATGATACTCAATCAATTAGATTAACAATTATGCACACATATTCATGGTTTTATATCTTCACATGAGATCATAATATAACAAGCAATAGACATGTGCGTTAAAGAATTGACAACCAAGCATTGATTCATTCGACAACCATTTACACACAAACATTTCTCTATATGCATAACATTATTGAAACAATCTGTCTATGTAATCACGTTCATTTAATAATAATTTAAATGCAGGATATCATCTCTACATAAAATGTTACTACCTGTGTACCTTATGAATGTTATTATATAATTTCTCGTGTATACTAATTTATGAGCACATAATATTTTAAATTTATTTTTTACTTTATATGTTATATACATCTCATTTCCTTATTTTTTTCCTTTTATATTTTCCTATTTTGTTTTACTCTATTCGTCAATATTATTTTATTGTTATTGTTACTATTATTTATTTATTTATTTAACATAAATACCTAAGATATTACACCTCAACCCTATAAACTCCTAATCCCTACCTAACCCATCTAAATGATATCAATATGGTATAATTGAATTATTAGTTGGATTGGTCAATTCAAAGCGTCAATTACCAGATGTTTTTGGTTGTTATCTCTTTAATAAATAAATACAACTATTATTAGATACTGTTATACTAATTAATGCCCCAGCCAATTACAAACAGCCCCATCAAGCTTGATAGAACATTACCAATCTTAATTAATTAATATAAACTAGTGTTTATACACATGCTTTGTATGTGATTTTCATTTTAGAAAAAACCTGAAATAAAATCATTTTATATATAAAAAAAATTAGTAATATAGTACCTTTTAATACAATCAAAATGGCTAAAAATTATTCAAAAGTACGGATAAAAAAATTAAAATAAAAAAAAATAAACTTTTTTAAAAAAACTCAAAAGAAGTAAGTTAGAGGAATAAACCCCCAGCTGCTCATGGTATATCTCCCTGTCCCATAAGATGGCAGGGATCGAAAAATAGCAATCAATAAAATAATGTGAAGTTATAATGTTATATAACAGTTGATAAATCATTTTTTTATAATATTTCTATAAATAATAGAAAAATAGCAATCAATAAAAAAAATAATGAATATCTTTATACATGAAAATTATAATTTCTACAACCGTAATAATGTCTAGAATGTACATAAAAATAAGTAAAGATTTTAGACATGTCAAAATATGCAAAAGTTATAAAACATATTGTTAATATATTATATATGAAATATTATAATATCTTATATGATATAAATAAGATATTATAATATACTATATAATATCTATTC
>JAJIYU010015733.1:0-12501 GCA_030144865.1 Tinospora cordifolia | reverse complement strand
GAGAGTGAAAAATACTTTTGATTTGTGAATGATATATGAAATATACTGTGGATATTTGTGGATCACAATATTGTTTATTAGGTGACGAATTTTTTTGGGATAAGTCAAAGTTTTAGAAGAGACTCTGTCAAAATTTCTTTAGGGATATTGAGTAGGATTAACTGTGAGAGGCTGACATAGTATTATATACGTAGGTGTAGCGTATATGGTATTATGTGCCGGTTGTGACATCACCTTTACGAGGTGGGTTGCGACAGTTTGGACTGAAACTAGAGGCGTTTTAAACCTCATAATTGAGGTTTCTAGGAGGTATAAATCTCAGACCATAAGCCTTAGTATTCATGGATTTATATACATGCCAAAATGCTATGTTAACTAGATGTTTGACACTAAGAAAATTTTTTGAGTTTTAGAATACATGTGAAGTGCTGATGAAACGTTTAAGCTTGACCTTAGGCTTATATACTTACTATTCGAATGGTCCTTGATAAGGAGTTGTTGTATGATCTACATTCTTGCAATATGTACAAGAAATGGCCCTTAAGTTAGAGGTTTGATGAGATAAATGAACACGTGAAAAAATGATAGAAAACATGAACCTAGAAATTCTTGTGATTTGGCTAAGAATTCTGGGGATCAGCTAAATAACCAAACCTCAATGATTTGAGCTGAAATTTGGTGGAGAGGTTCTTGAACATGTCTAGAATATGTATACCAAATTTTAAAGCATTCTGATATGAATAAGTAGGTCAATTTATGCAAATAGTCATTGCCTGTCACATAAAATCTGAGAATACATAGACCCTAATACCTCAGTTAAAAACACTATCAAATAAAGCCCTAAAATCATGATATAAAATTCTGGGGAAGATTTAAGGAGTCTAGAACAGATCTAAAAATTTTAGAACAAATCCGATGTACTGATTGCCCGCAAAAAAATCAGAAAAATTGTTGCACAGATAGGGCCACAAGCTAAGGATATGCCTAAGTGTTAGAAATTGGGGATTTTGACCAATTTTGACCCAATTGACCCAATGTTGACTTTGTTGACCATTTTTTACTTTGTTGACCAGCTAGGTAAGCAAGTGATGGGTTTGACTAGAGTTGACCAAGATTGACCAGGGTTAACCAAGTTGACTTAGTGACTTAAGGTAGGTTGAATGTCCCATTTAACGATGATTAACCATCTTGAATTGATTAACCATCGTAGTCAAGGTGCGCATAGCATGGATTGACTACGACCAGAGTCAATTGGGCCGAGTCAAACTTCATCCAATTGGCTGAATTGACCGCATAACCTAGATTTGACTATGTTGACCAAGATGGCTCGAATTAGCATAGATAGATTGCCCTTGACTGAGTCAATCCATGAATTAACCAAAGATATAGAGTTGGAGTTGAGCCAAGCCTTATGTCAGTATTAAGAAGCTACGTCAATTTCGCAGGGCCAAGTGTTAGTGGGACGCGACTGGTCGCGAGAGGAGCGTCTGGAGCAGAGCATCCTGGTGAGTAGTGTTTTCTAACTTATTTCTTAAAGCTTGTTATTCTGTTCCTTTATGAAAAAATGTTACATATTGTGATAAATCTGCATCCTTTAAATGAGTTTTAAATGAAAAAGTGCACCAAATCTCAAGGTCCGATGGTACAGGGTTAGGGTATTAGATCTAGATATGGTTGAGCATGCAGGACCTGAAACCGCCGTACTTGGGGGCGAGTTGTGCCGGTCTCTCATTTGGCTAAGATAGTGGTCACCTAGCACAGAGTGCCTTAAGGGGGGTTCTGTGGGCCAACGGATGATGGCAACGACAATAAGTCGTGATTTGGGTCGTCACAATACGCCTAACTGTCTACAACCCGCACAAGTAGATTTATGGTCACCTTAGAGGCTAGTGAGAGCCTCGGTGAATGTTTTCACCACTTAACTGTTTTCAAATGAAGGTGCACGACTGCATTATGGATTTAAATTGTATTCATTGCTGCATTTACTCGAATAATGTTATTGTTCATGCATTCATGGAATTGTTTTTGTAGAATTCTTGTTTTAAATTATAAATTAGACTGCATTACTCACTGAGCTACTGTGGATAATTAGGCTCACTACTCTAACTTTTCAGGTCCTTCTGCTGTGGATAAGGGCAAGGGGGTGGCTATTATGTAGAGCTACACCCTCTTATTCATTTTGGTAGGTTTCTTCATGTTGTTTGTTGCTATAAAGGGTTAGAGCGATATATAGAGGTGATGAAAGCTTTGTAGAAAATATAATGGTTTTAGGTACTCTCGTTGCTACTCATACTTATGATGACTATGATGACCAATTTTGATCAAATTTTAAATCTTACTGGTGTTTATGTGTTTAAATTTCATCTGCATCCCTATGATTACTCTGATAGTGTTTGGTATGGTATTGAAAAATGAGGCTTAACAGTGTCTTGGCAAGCTCTGCTCGCGAGCGAGTTGTCGGGGTACTGTGCTAGTCGGTTCATTCTTTGCCATAGGGAAGGGGTCACGACATAGATAGGTTCAAGACATGTAGAACAAGGTAAAGTGTTTATATATTGATTAGGTTTATAATAAGAAAACAATCTTTAAGGCTCAAAATTGGTTGCAAAGGATTATTAAATGCAAGGACCGACCTTTTGGCTAAAACTCAAACAATGATGGCCTACATTATTTCCCTCCTAGAGTCATTCCTAAGCAGTGTTCAAAATAGATTTGATTATTTCAAAAGTTTGTGTAACACCCCAACTCCCGGTTTCTCTCTTTCTGTGATGAGTCTGACATTCGACATTAGACGCTGGACTCGGGTCGTTTGTCAAGTGCCAAAGGCCATGCAGTTCCTTCTCTTTCTATTTGTCTCATGCTTCAAAGCCTTTCTTTCAAATAAGTTATGAAATCAACTTAAAATACGCAATGATTATTAAAATGAAGTGTCTTTTCACTAAAATAAGATTCCTCAAAAGAATTTATGCAACGGTTCTAAATACTTACAAAATCCAAAATGAAAGCAAATTTAACAAGCAGAACACTTTGCAGCGGATTCAAAATTTCAAAATCATTTCTAAAGCATAATAGGATGACATAAACACGACCCAACTAGCCTAAGTCCCAAAACATTTAATTTACATGTAAAACAATTTAAAAGATGGAGGGCACATGCCCAGTTCAAAATTAAATACAGAAAAATATTTTATACAAAAAGACAATAACAACCTCTCAAGTGAGGTTTCAACAAAATAATTGGAGTCACCTGGAGATGGACAACTCGCACCGTTTCAACTATCACCTAAAATAAAAAAGTGGGGTAAGCTGAAGAACTCAGTGGATCATACAACACATCACTAGCATTATTCAGACCAAAATACAAAACATGCAAATCAATAGGGAGGGGTTCTTCACGGATCTAAGCTCACCAATCAATAGGGAGGGGTTTGTATGAGCTCAAATCACCATATAACTTGAATTGGAGAAAGAAGAAATGGTTTTGGAAAGCTTGGTTCGGGTTTGGAGAGAAAACACCAAGTTGCGGCACACAAAACTCAAATCTAGGGTTTTCCACAAACATTACATATTTATAAAATTTGCGAATTACCGTGGTCATAAAAGGATTACTGTGGTAATTGGGAATTACCCCGATCCCCGGCCGTAATAACCAGAATGATGCTCTTGTTGCTAGTTTTCTGGGTTTGTCCACCATTATCATGGTAATAACTTTCATTACCATGGTAACCAGTGAAATTTTGGCTTTTTGTGTCTTTTCTTTACCATTTTTCATGCTTTTCGAATTTATATTATTTTTATATATATTTGAAGTTTATTTAGATTTATTCTACATGATTTTTTAGTATCTTATTATTTTTTATTTATTAATTAATTATTTTATTTCAACTATTCACTAGTGGTGTCGAGGTCTTATAAACTTTTGGAGTATTACAATCTGTAAGAGATTCTCTGAACTTGTGCCATAGTTTCCACTCCTCACTTTCCTCAATTTTCGAATTCTCAATTTACCTAAGAATAAAGAGTTGTATCAAAGTCAAATTTTTGGACAAACCAAGCACAAAGACTGTTTAAAAGTACACTTGTTTTTTGTCTCGTCACAAAGGAATTTTTAATCTCATAGGTCACTCAATGAAATTTTGAAAAATATGACATAAATCGAGCCTAAATGACATATATACTTTATATGCTCATGTCCTAATGCTAAATAAATGATCATGATATCAAAATGGAATGATAGAATTTCAATAATAAATAAAAGAATTTCAATAATAACTAATTATGTGATATGCCTAAAAATATGCAGTATCTAAAGTAAAAAAAAACTACCTAAAAGTGAAGAAGATTTTCTTCAATGCGTACCTCTAAACTTAAACTGTGCCTTGTCCTCAAAAGCACATTTTCACTATGACACACACATGGAGGACAATATACTGTAGCACAAGCATCCATACGCATGTTTGCAATTAGAAAACTTGCATGAAACAAAAAAATGACAAGTATTAGTAAAAAAAATGACAAGTATTAGTCGAGTTTTTAACTAAAATGCATGCAATTTTCTTTATTTTTACTAAAATAAAATGCATGCATACCTAGAAAATCAAATTAAACTATAACAAAAATAAAAGAAAATAAACAAAAGATAAGAACCAACGGTTTGCCTCCCATTAAGTGCTATGTTTAATGTCATTAGCTCAACATGGATATTAACTGTAGCCCAATATGTTGATCTTAGCAAACACTTTGGCTTTGTGTAGTTCTTGTTTGATGATGTTTGGTGGCTATTTATATTTTAGCATTAGCTAATGTGACTGCTTCTTAGGAATTTTTTGTGCATGAACTGCATCAATTGGCTTTGCAGTAGCATGGCTATGTGTCTGGCCTACTTGTAATGACTTCCTTTCCGTCTTGTGCATCTTCTGTGACAAAGTAAACCCTGTTGAATCTGAGATTACTTCTCTACGTTATGCCTTGGGCCATTCGTGTATGATCTTCTTGAATTGCAATCGATCCTTCTCTGTTGGATGACATGAACCCTACAAAAGAATTTTTTGTAGACTTAAGGGTAGATTTATGCCTCGATCATCAACTGGCCATTTGCTTTCAGCATTATGTTTTCGACTTGCTTGTATTGACTTTTTCTCATGGAGTTCAACATCATGCATCTTAGCATCATGAGATCTGAACTTCTCAACCACTTTTGCTATATACACAGTCACCATAGAGACTCTTTTGCAATCTTGCACTTCAGTAGAGGGCTTCAAAGATTGATAGATGTTGGACACTACTTAGTCTTCATTTACTTGCAAGGTGAGCTCTCCTTTTTATACATCAACAATAGCCTGCCTAAAGGCTAAGAATGGCCTCCCAAGGATTAGTGGTGCTTCATTATCTTCTTCAATGTCCAGTACCACAAAGTCAACTGAGATGATAAATTTATTAACCTGAACTAGCACATCTTCAATGATCCATTTTGGATAGGTGATAGAACGATCTACAAGCTAAAGAGAGATAGTAGTAGGCTTGATTTCTGATAGGCCCAACCTTCAGTATACTGAAAGTGGCATGAGATTTATATCGGCTCACAAATCACAAAGAGCCTTTTCAATTGTCTTCAGAAGGATGGCACTGCACTCCTCTATGAACTTTATTGTCGTATGATCACCAAGTTTTTGCTTCCTAGACATGACTTCTTTCGTGAAGTTGGCATAGTTTGGCATCTGTTGCAATACCTCAACAAAGGGGATGTTGATTGTATTTTCTTGAATATGTCCAAGAATTGAGCAAATTGTTCATCAATAGTTTTCTTCTAAAATCTCTAAAGAAAAGGCAACGGTGGAGGATCAAGATGTTTGCTTCCTTCAATTGTAATCGTAGGACGTTTACCTTTCTTCTTTTCCCCCTTAATAGGCACTTTCTCAGTTGGCTTTGTAAGAATGAGCTCTTTGGAATTGGTGGACTCATCAAGTGGCATAGTAGGGCTAGAGCAAATGGGTGGGCTCTAGATTTCTTTCCCGCTTTTTGTGAATATGGCTTTGCAACTTTCTTTTGGATTGACGTGAGTATCATTAGGAAAAGAGCTTCATTGCTGACTGGAGAATGCTTGGGTTAACTGTCCCATTTGAGTTTCAAGACTTTTAACTGTTGCATTGACATTTCCCATAATTTCTGATCCTGAGACTCTGTTATCATTTTGATCTATCTTCCTAGTCAATTCTTTAAGGAATTGGGCCTGCATATTCATTATCTCGTCCAGTTTGTCTTCTAATGATGACTTCTTTCCAAGTAGGCTTTGCTAAGGAACATAACTTTTTGGGGTTTGCTGGAGGTTTCTATTTTTGGCATATGAGAAGTTTTCATGCTAACGGATTTCTGGATGATAATATTGAGGAAAAGTATACCCCTATTGCTGACCTTGATAAGTATTGAACTGATTCACTGTATTCCAAGTATTTTGTGTTATGCCCAATACACACAGTATGACAAACCATATACCCATAGTCTATGTAAAGAACACCCATAATATCCCTTTGGATCACTATGACAGTACGTGGTTCTTAATCTCAACTTCTTTCATTTAGTTCTAATGATCATGAAACATAAATAAAATAAAATAAATTTAGCATGTTCAACATATAAACATCTAGCATGATTATTCTTCATAAAATAAGCCTAATCATGCATAATCTAAGCATGACATGACTTTATGATCAAGTAAACAAGAGAAACATGCTAAACTAAAAATTAATCATGTTATTCAAACCTAAACATGCATACTAAACATAATTTAAATGTGCATGAACATGGTATTAAACTAAAACAATGAAGTGGAGGTTCTATAAGTCACTTCTACTTTGTGTTGAAGTTTCTTGATAATATAGTAGAGTTTCCACAGTCTAAGCACTTCAAGAACACTAAACTACTCAAAAACAATAACTTCTCACTTAAGAATACTCAAAAGAGAAGTGAGAAGGGGTGCCAAGAAGAAGGCTTAGAAAGAATAAGAGGGACTTGTCAACTCTTGCTTTGGAATGAAGAAAAAGTGAGCATAGGAGGCTTTTATATAGATTTTCTTTGTGCACATAGAGGGGACAATTGGGGAATCTTGCATCAGCCACTTTCCAATTCCTTTGAGCACGTTTTTGGTATGTGGGACCACTAGGCTTTGCTCTCTTGTGTGCACACACACATGGCTTAGGCAAGTGTTCATTTAGGGTTTCCTTTTCATGTGTGAACACAATCTTGGCCTGGACCACTTGCTAATCTTTGTTTGGACGTTAATCTAGGTGTGAGAGACGTTCTAAGTGTGGTTTATTCTCTTTTGTGCTCAAGAATCATCTTAGTAAGTTTCTAATTTGTCTTCATAAGAAACTTTTCAATTTATTTTAGTAATTGATTCTTTTTCTTGTGTACACCAAATCAACAAGATTTGGCAACCTTCTATTTTGAATTAGAAACTTCTAATCTTGTTCTTTGGTGTTTAGAAACATTTTTCAGCAACTTCTATTCTTGAATTAGAAACTTCTAATCTTGTTCCTTGGGTGTTTAGAAACTTATTTCTTTTCTTTCTTGCTTACTTGGATGTCAAGGTGAGGGGCACATGATCATTATAGCTTGTGGATCATCCTTTACGGTTTCTAATGTCATGTACAAGGACGTCTCATGTGAGGTGCACATGCCTATGCCCACATTTCACACTTTTGGGTCCACATGAATTTAATAAAAGTTCATATATCATGTCTGGCTAGGATTTTCTTCATTTTCCTTCCTCATTCCCATTCCACTAAACCTTATTAGGCAAATGAACCCTTAATTAGACAAATAAAATGAATTTCGGGTGTCCAAATCATGTGAGGTGTTCTTTCATTTCATTTTTTTCTTAATTTTCACTCCCCTAAGAGGTTTTTTTGGCAATAAACTCGTTAATTGATTACTGAAATGAGTTTGGTCTCATTTATCATTTCATTTCATTCTGTACAAATTTTTTAGGGTATTACAGCAACCAGTGCTAGTGCTCAAGGCCACAGTTCGTTAGGGGGTACAAGAGGATCTTAAAGATAATGAGCAAAGTAAAATGTTGTTGGAGTTAAAGGAACTCCAACCATCACAGTTTGATGGTACTATTGACTACATAACAACTAATCATTTGTACCAAGAGTTGGAGAACCACCTAGATGTCTTAAAAGTAATGAGTCCTAGCAGAGTGACACTGACGACCCATCAGTTCAAGGGACCAGCTACAAGTTGGTGGTAGATGTTGAAGGCTGATCCGAACACAAACGTCAAAGAAATGAACTAGGAAGACATGATAGTAGCTAAATACGTGGTCAAATTTATGAAGTTGGCCAAGTTTTCACCTGAGCTAATTAGGAAGGAGAAGATGAAAACCAACCGCTTTACTTAGGGTCTTAAGATTGAGATCCAAAAAATAATAAGAACATTAGGCCTGAAGACGTACAAAGAGATCGTAGATAAGGCATTAACCTTAGACAAGAACTGAAATTCAAGCAGAAGTTAAGGAACAAGAATAAGAGGCTAGGAAATGGCAAGGACCATCAAGAACCTTAGATGAGGTAGAACACCCATCAACAACATGATGGAAGTAGGGCACTCCAAACCCAGCAACAATAGGGCCTTATAAAGAGGAACGAAAAGAACATGTCAGACAACAAGGGTTGTGTTATTACTGCAACCAGCCAGGGCATCTGATGAAGTTTTGTCCTTCCAAAAGCCAGGCTACCCAATAACAGCAACACAACTAGGGAGGAGGACATAATGAACATCTCCAGTAGCAACAGCCCCGACAGAACATTAACCAAGGTAGAATCGGGGTCGTGGGTAGAACTAGGCCAGAATATTCACTGTTGCAGACATTCTTGAAAATCAAGTTCCTCAGTAGCAACAATAGCAGTACGTTAGATAAACGATTAGGTTGAAATCTCCTTTTGAAAGAATAAGTTAATGGTAATGTTCCAAAGTTTTGATAGAATTATTGGATGTAGAATTTAAGAGATTAAATAAAACAAGAGTTTTGACAAATTGGCAGTATATTTCCAAATGACTTACCAATAGAATTCAAGATAGAAGTTCACCCTAGAACTGAACCATAGCTATTTCTTCCAATGGGAAACAAAATCAGACAAACATAAATGATAAGTATCCACTACTATGTACTAATGACCTATTCGATCAATCAAGAGAGCCACTCATTTCTCGGGAAATGATCTTCGATTAGGATACCGCCAATTAGGAATCTAAGAGTCAGAACGACCTCTAAGAATCATTATATGCTATGATACCCTAACAACATATAGGGATCCAATGAACCAACCGGTTAGATGTCGACTTAACGAGTTTGTAAGAGGAAACTGAACCTACAAAACACTTATCTTAGAGGCACTTCGAGGAAACCCAATTTTGGCTAAAAGAGATAGCCAATTACCTTAACCATATGGTTCCTGAAAGGTTAGAAGTTGTGATGAACCCAAAATGATTGCCATAAGTCATTATAGATTTTTCAAAATGAAAAAAAAAATTGAAACAAGACTTTCTCACTAGAAAGACGTAACTGAACATAACGATACCGAAGGAGTTAGTGCAAATTCCGAGGGTTGAGTTCTTTTAAGGGAGTTAGAATGTGATACCTGAAAATTTTGTACAAAATTCGATGAACGAAATTAAATAGATTCGACTTTTATAACACTTTTTTTGGAGTATAAACTATGTATACTCCAAGGAAAAAAATATATGTGCGAAAAATGAAATTATTAATAAAGTTTGTATATATATATATATATATATATATATATGTGTGTGTGTGTGTGTGTGTAGTACATTTATAAGTATGTGTACATGTTAAATATATGCATTTAATAATGTAGATATGTGTGAAAATGTATATGTCAACTTGTTTTTATTAATATGTAAAAAATTATTGGTTATATATATAAGAAAACAAAAAAAATTGTGCACATGAATTTGCCAAATTCTGAATGCGCACGCGGGCCAAACGAGAAAAAATAGAAAACCAAATAAATTAAAAATGCAAAAATTAAAATTACAAAAAAAAACCTTGAAACCCTAGAAAAAAAAAACCCTAAATTGTCTTTCTTCGACCCTAGTCGCCAAAACCCAACGAAAATAAAAATTTCCCTATCCAAAAACACCAAAAAATTATGAACCTGACTCCTAGAATACTCTATATAAACTTTCTCCCCCTCTCACTCTTCTTCATCCGAACAAGAGTTGATAAGATCTCTCTTACTCTCTCTATCTCCTTTTTGGCACATAGTTTTCTTTTTTGGGCTTTTCTAAATAGCCAGCAAAGTAGTAGCAATAGAATGCTACACAAATCTAGTACGAGTAATGGAAAAGATCTGAGAGAAGCTTAGAAAGTTCAAAAGGAATCGATTCTAAGGTAAAAATGATTCCTACTTTTTACTTTCTTATTTTGATTCAAATTAAGCTTGCTTGGGTGTTTTGCTTTGATCTTATATACATGCCATATAGAATATGCATGCTTAGGTCTATAATAATGCATGATCTACAATGTAATGTTACCATACTTGTATGTTTAAATCCAGTTGAATTATTTAAATGTTATGTTTCACAAATAATAAAAGATTAATAAAAATAATAACCACGTACTGGCACGGGGACGGATGTTCCTCATGAGTATTCAAATCAGGAGTTGTGAGGTAATAGAGGGTTCAGAGTTAATTCTATCTCAACTCTGATGGATTTGAGTTCAATATCAGAGTGCTTTCTCTAGGGTTGGAATATTGGGGTATCCTTTCAGTCTTTAACGTCAATTGAAATAATATGTTATTTGAATTATTTAATTTCTGAAAGGTGGTTGCTATGCATGTTTTATTTTGGCAAAATAATAATTTAAATATTTGAGATGATCCATTGGACTTTTTAGCTCATCTTTTCCTTTTCAACATTTCAAGAAATTAAATGTCAAGGCTATTTGAGAGTTAATTAAATTATTTTCTTAAAAATTTTATTTTAGGGCATGTTGGCCCAGTTTATTTCGCTTCACTGTAATAATCGAAGTCTTATGTACTTTAGATTTTGGATTAATTAATATTATTAAAATGTTATTTATTTCATGAAATATATATTGTATTTAGACTAAAGTGCACATGAAGTCTTGGGTATTTGAGACTTAGAAAAGGAAAAAGGTTAACGTAACACGGGCCCACCTCCCAGGCAGCCCAACATCCAAGAAAGGGAGGAAATGAGGGCAGCGCGATAATTGCGCCCTAGAGTCACGTGGGCTCAGATGGGAGAGGCAGAGTGTTACATATGCTCTCCTACTAGGGTTTCACTCCTAGTTTGTATAATATTCTGCACTTTCCTTCATCAAAGAAATTCATGTATTTGTTATTCGTCTATTTTATGTTGACGGCATGGTGATAATTGGAATTTATGTCTCAAGTATTCATGTTGTATGAAATCTTCATTGTTAAACTTACAAAATGGAGGATTCGAGGTTTCTTAGTTATTTCCTAGTTCTTTATACACTTTACTCCTAGTAAATACCATCTTTAATGGCCTAAATATGTATCTAAACTCTTATCAAGTATGTATATATATGTCTTTACTGTATACAGATAAAATACATCTTACATAGCATATGATTTGCCCTCCCTTGGAGTGGAAAGATGCTACATCAACTGCTTTTGCAGTTTGTTGGCTACTTATTGAGATTACTATCGAAAAAAAAAAGGTTACTTGTTACTAAAAATTGCACTATTCCCTTGTTCTTTACAAGTATTAAATTTCCTATTAAAACAACGCCATTTCTCTCCAAAAGGCTTGAAGCTTGACTTAGTATGTAAGAAAGCTTCTCCATCATTCACCCAACTTGTGGTCTTAACGTTCCCTGTGCTAACATGCTATATAAATACAACTTAATCTTAACTATTATTTTCTTAGAAACTAACACTAACATTAGTTACGGTTTCTCAATTCGGACTAGTTTCCGTCAACTTGGATTTCAATTTCGGTCTGTCTTCCATTTTTTATGCAAGTCATTTTTCTACACAAACATTATTGTTTCTATATTTCTTTCCTTTTTGGGGGGTTTTATTGAAACTTTTGGGTAAACAATTAGAACCCTTAAATATAACTCTGAAATTCTTAGTAATAGCTCTCTTACATAAATCTTAAAGTAAATGAAATAGCAAATTATGATTATAATACTTTTGGCCCACGCAAAGTATTGCAACCATAATGCTTGACTCAACCAAAAAATGTGGATAAGAAAAAAAAAGAATAAAAACAGGAAATAAGAGAGTGTACGCCTGAATCTGAATGGAAAAAAAAAAGATATAGCCCTGCTTCAAAAAATTTGACATTCCCTTGCTTTAACACTGAGGCAGATCAGGAGGAGGAGACTCCAAGGATTGCAACACTCCAACACCATTGTCGACGAGGAAAGCCGTTGCTAAACCCCAACTAATATGAACATCAAGATGGCAGTGCATTAGCCAAACA
>JAJIYU010015732.1:0-12501 GCA_030144865.1 Tinospora cordifolia | reverse complement strand
GTCATTAGATTCATTAAACTAATATGACAAATAATTGTATCATCTCCATTTGCCTTAATTAATTAATGCAACTCTCTCAAAAGCTTGCCAACACCGCTGCCAGTCCGGCGGTGAGGGGCACAGGTTGCAACTGCTTGGAAATTGACCATTCAAAGGAGCCGGCCTAGCAGGGTTGTATGCTTAATTTCTTCATTCAATACAGTAAGTAGATAAAACAGTTTTAGTATTTACATTTATTTTTTTGGGGAAGTTATACAATATTGAGACTTAACAGAGGTAAGTGCTCTCAATTTCTCACAAAAAAAAAAAATTAAAAAAAAAACAAAACAAAACAAAACAAAAGAAAGAAAAAAAAACGGAAAATTTACAATTTGTGACATAACATAAGTTGAACCAAGTTAAATAAATTTATAATTTAATGTATTTAAATTTAGCATAAATGAATTTAAATCATAACAAGTTAAATATGATTAAGCTTGACTAAAATTTAAGTTATAAGCATGTTAACTTATTAAATTCGAAAATAATATATTTAATACAATTATAAATAAGTTAAAAAATAAATTATAAATTAATTAATTTAAAATAATTATTTTTATTAATTTATTAATAATATAATTATTTTAATTATTTTTTATGTTTTATATTTTTATTAATATTTTTTTATAAAAAATTAATTATAAAAAGTTAAATAAACCATATAAATACACAATTATAATATAATTAATAATTTAAATTTATAAACCTAATATAATTAATAAATAGATAAAATTTAAATATACAATACATGGGTTTAAGATATAATCCCTTAATACGAATTACCACTCTTACTTAAAAACTAAAAAAATACGACCTTTGCTATTTCTAAATTTTTTACCGCCATTTGCAGCATAGAGCACAGCCACGCTGCAGACAATCACCCAATCCCCCTGGAACATGGCTTAGAACACATAACAAAAAACGCCTTAAGCTAACAACTGATCAAAGATGTCTAGATTGATATATCACATAAGTCAGCTAGCCTCGCTAAACGAACAAATAAGACAGCTCATTTCTGACGGTCAATTTCTCAATTTCGAATTCACCCACTTCCCCGTGCAGAGGGATTTTGGAACGATGAAAAAGTTTTTTTTAAACTGTTTTCTTCTATAATCATGAATCAAACATAGCTTCCAGAAACCCAACATATTCTGACTTATCATCAGATTCTCACTAGTTCGCACTGAATTAACTCAACAATTGAAGAAACGACAATGCCTACAAGATCAATCCCACCGAAGCCCAAAATCAATATCGCAACAAAGAAATATAAATCGTCAATGAAATATTTTACTTCAGACCATTTCTGAGCACAATGCCTACAAGATCAATCCCATCGAAGCCCAAAATCAATATCGCAACAAAGAAAAGTAATTTAGAAAATTAATCCAACAAGGCAGCCTAAGACCAGGGCGAAATCTAAATATATTAAATTGTTATTACATCTGAAAACAATTCTTCTAACTACATTAAAGAGAATTTAAAAAATTAAAATGCCAACATTTACCACACCCTCTCTGCCCTAATCATATTTCTAATCCATAAAAAAGAAGGAAAATAAAAAGAAAAGCCTCTAATCTTATAACTTGTTACCTCTCAAAATTTAAGAAAAATTAGACTCAACTAAAAGAGCGACAAATGGGTAAAGTGTATCTCACCATAAGAAAACTAGACATAGAAGGCTAAAAGCACTGCTGAACTAGCAAAACTACACAGAGATGAACAGCCAACTAATCATATAATATCTACCTACTACCATTTGCTTTATGGCAACAAAATGATTGACAGAAAAAGATAAAGGAAAAGAAAAAGTTAGAAACGATCCTTCAAAAATTAATTGTAGATTCCACCCGTAACTCCACAAGATCTCCAACCACCTCATGAATTAGTTGTGTATTTCCACAGCAATCAATACCCATAACCAACACCATACTTCTGACGCCTCAAGCAGGAGCCGGTACCCTTGGTGCAACAGTCTTGGAAATTGGACCATTAGCTCGGTTCATGCGGCCATTGTTACTGCCCACATGATCAACCCTCTGGTATACACCATCAACTGCACGGTTTGAGGAGCCTCCTCTGCCTCCACCACCTCTGTTAAGGAACTCGGTCCTGTTACCATTGAAATCACCACCACGAGAATAACCTCGGCCACTGCCATAATTTCCACGCCCTCTTGCTCCCTCATTCCTGAAGTTACTCCCTCTACCAGGAGGGAACCTGCTGCCCCTGTTCACTGCAGAAATGGATCAACAAAATTCACTTCAGATAAGGGGGTCATATTTAGCAGCACCAAGCTTCTCTGAATATAACAAGGATAAAACTAAAAAAGGCTCTAAGCAGTGAATATGGCTCTTGCCATTGCAATTTTCGGGAAAGGAACAATGTATGAAGATGACTAACCCTCAAATTCATAGAGGTATTTATGTCAAACCCTGAAGGGTCACAAATGGAGCAACTTCAATTGTTGCACCCAGGACTGCCTTCAACAAAGTTAAACTGCTACTATCCATAAATAAAGATATGTATTGAAAATATCAAAAGGATGAATTAATGGTCCATATGAACACAACGATGCAGACCCAATTTATAATGTGCCCAAAATGATTCCAGTTATTTTAGGCAGAAGCATTGGAGTGATAAAAAAACCAGTTTGTCTGAGTTTTCAGACCACCAATCACACAAACAGGGTGTGACACTTGTTTTTTGACTGCCTCTTTTTGAATGCACGACAAATGCAGCAACTCCTCAGCATAACACTGTCACTATTAACTTGAATTTTTATGCTTTATTTGTGATTTTTCCCAAACAAAATTGAAAATTTCAAATGTATTAACATCAAGACATCATTTTCACTGCTCATAACAATAAAATATTTACAAAGCTAATTAAACTATTTGATAGATAAATCTCAACTTGCCTCGAGAACTGGAAGCACGTTTTTCCTCAACATAAGCTTGGCGACCTCCAATGGTAATCGGTGAAGCCTGGAATAAAACCAAAAAGAAAAAAAAATCATATAACATAAGAACAATAAATATAATCTCTTTCACAAAGCAAATATCATCTGCAGTGCAATACTAGATGTCCCACATCAAAATGAGGACTATTTACAATCTCAAAATACACAATGCTGAAGTGACTACAATGTGAAATACAACCAATCTCAATAAAATCAAGTGCCCTAGATTAGTGTTATTAAGGGTGCACAAAGCACTCAAGGCAAGGGACCCCTCCATTGCCTGAGGGACTAGGCAAGGTGCACCTGAGTGACAAAGTGCAAAAATACAAAAATACATTTTTGTATTAGTCAATGAACCACAAACTCGACAGATAAGCAAATTTCATAAAAAGTCAAGCAACAAGTTGGAAATTCAACACATGATAATGCAATCATTCACTTCTTTCTAACATTCTGAAGTTCATTTATAATTTTATTTATTTACATGTGCATGTATTTCATGAAACAAAGAAAGGAAACAATGAGGTAGGGGTGGAGGTGTCGTTCCAACTGCTGCTTTCTTTTCTTTTATCAAAAATTAAGAATTTAACAAAATAAAAATCTCAATGAAGCACACAAAGTTGCAAAAAGGCATGTGCCTGCACCTGAAGGGCATGCACTTTTTACCCGAGGTAGGCATCTATGTGATCAATAGTAGCACTATCTTAGATTATCTCGAATGTATAACCCCAAACATCTCACTTAAGACAATCCAAAAAAAATTAAGGAGGCATATTCTAGCAGGTAGATTGTATTCTAGTCATTGTAGCAATACTCAATCAAAGTATAACACAAAATTAATAACATCCAAGGCAAGAAGAATAAAAGGACAATTATGCAAGAAACTTTACGAATATAGAAGACAGATTTAAGTAATACCATATATGATCAACAAGTATAGTAAACAAATATATAGAATAATTCTCCATAAGATAAGGATTTGATGGTGGTGTGAAAATATTTGAAATAACAGATTGGAAACTGAATCCTTCCCAAGGCTTAGGAGTAGCATTGATTGATAATGGGATGCGCAAACATCAGTTGAGGTGGTTACACCGTGTTAGATGGGTAATAGGAAGGTCAAATCTTGTTTCCTTAATCAATTATTTCTCTTTAAAAGAAAATAAAGCCCTAGAAAGAGATTACTGCAGAAAAGGATCCTGAAGCCAATTCAACCACTTGGGGCACATTTAATGGTGACATGAGATTTGATACATATTTATAACAAAATAAAGCCCCAGAAAGAGATTGATGCAGTAAAGGATCATACGTCCAATTCAACCACTTGAGGCACATTTAATGGTGACATGGAGATTGGGCACATATCTTTTTGAATGTCATGGCAATAGGTGATCTAGCACCCCCTCAAAGGATAGTGTCTACCAAGATAATATGATGTAAATGTTTTATCATGAAGCATGACATAACAAGTACTACTCCTTATTGCCAAGTTTAATCAGAAAAGGATGTTTCCTAGGGGATCATGAAAAATGAGATAAGAAGTACTACTCATTATCAAGTTTAATCAGAAAAAGGTGTTTCCTGCAGAAAAAAAGGGCTGGTTCCACTGAAAATTACCAGTGAAGGTTGGCTTTTCATTGACTGGACAATTTGTTCAGGAGCAGAACGAAAGTGCAAGGACAAATGTATATACAGGATCAATATTGGATTAAAAAAAAATTTGTTACTTTTTGGCAGAACATATAATGCATAAAACATAAAATATCAACTTGGTCCTAGATTGAACAGATTGGATGAAGTGAATCCATCCAATCAACCCCATGTTTGGGAAAATGCTTGGTTGAGTTGAGCAAATTATCAAAAAAAAAAATGTTCAAAATATAGTTTGATACCATAAGAACTTAAAGAGTCTACTTTCAAACAAGGGAAATAGAGCATAACCAAGAATCAAATTTGCAATGTTTTTAATCCTTCCTACATTCAGCATACCATCTACCATTACTGCACTATGCTCAAATGATAGCTAAAATCTTTAACTTCTTGTTGTAACATGACCAACAAAAAAATAATCTAAGCAAAAATCCATCTGATGAAACAGGAGAAACTTGTCAAAAACTAGTGGTTGCCTTTTGACTGGAGATATAGAGGCCTATAAGGGGGAAAAAAATTAATGATACCAGTGAGAGCACAACACGCAAACTCACAATGCTCAAGTTCATCAAACTATCCACTAATGCAAGCTCAATATCCGCAGATTCCACCAAAATTTTATCACAGAAATTGACAAGCATTAAATATCTTCCCTATTCCTATACATCAAGCATCACCAACAATCATATAACTGGATTACCTAAACTTTCCACAATTCAATGACCAAAATCATTGGATCTAAACTGTGGGTCCAACCCTGTAGACCATGCCATGTAACAAACAATATCAACTTAGGGATTACAACAACAACCAAACCCTCGTTGCATAAAATCTAGCACCATAAACTTTGCAAAATGCTAGAGAGTTGTAGGCAAAAATCTAAAGCACAATTTGTACATATAACTTGAACACAATCAGACAAAAATATTTATCCAACAATAATATTTGTGGTTTCATGTATTATGTCTAAGGTGACCTTCCCATGGTCATAATTTAACAAAATTAAATTAAATTATCAAAATTTTACAAAGTTCATTAAAGATAATTAAATTACAAAATTATAGAAATTGATTCTAATCCAACATGATTAAAGAAAATTAAATTAAATTATCAAAATTTTGGTAAATTAATTTAATTTTTTGAATCACCAAAGTGCTAGTGGTTTTATAATAAAAAAATATGCAAAATTTGCTGAAAAAATTATCACAAAAGTTAAAAAAATATAAAATAGAATGTGCAGAAAACTGAGCACAGAAATTGATGAAAATTTTACAAAGTTCATTAAAGTTCAGCAAAGAAAAACATTTTGTTATTTTATCAATTAAAAAACCAAAAATAATACAATAAATACTCATGGTCTTTGAATTTATCAACCAACATATATAATACAAATAAAAATAATAATTTAACCACATAAAAAATCATTTAATTTCATGGGACATGGATTATAAAAGAAAGACAAAAATAAATAAATGAGACAAACTTATAAATGTATTGAAAGAAATTCAGATGTCATTTTTTAATTTAAAAGCCCCTCATTGAATTCGAGACCAAAAAAACATCCACAGTAGGATTTTAAATTACAAAGCATCCATAAACAAGAAAGCAAAAGGATAAAAACATTAGGTCATTTAATGTTTTCACAAAACAAAAAAGAAGCAAGATAACAAAGTACTTGAACAGAATTGTCCATACAAAGCATGTAAAAGAGAAGTTGAGACAACATTGAATCAGGTTAACAAACGAAATATCAGAGAGGGGCCAACAGGCAACCATGAGCAAATAATTAAGAATATAAAAGACAATGAAAATTAAGTATCAAAGCGAAGTACATGAGTAAATCGTGCATAGATTTTCCAACAACCAATCCACAAAAGAATCCAGATAATATACTATAAAAGATAGTTGTGCACAAGTCAAAATACCTCTATTGCACTTTGCACGGCACTAGACACTTCAAACTCCACGAAGCCAAAACAAAATCCTTGTTGCTGAAAAATAAGATTAAATGTCAGCACAAAATTGTTAAAAACAATCAAAACTTAAATGTAAACCAAATGAAGCAATATAAGAAGGCAATTAAACTGAAAAGAACCTTGTTGCTTCTAACTTGAACACCATTATTCTTGATTGGTCCAAATCTCTTGAACTCTTCCTCAAGTTGGGAAGGTGTAGCATTAAGTGGAAGACCTTTTATGTATATAGAGTGGCCATCGGCTGCATCATACAAACAGAAATCCATCATGAAATGGCTAGAGAACAAAATCTTCAGTAACACATCCAACATAATACCATAATGATATAAATACCTTCTCCCTCATGGCTATTCACACTCTCAGTTGCATTTGAAGTAGAAGCAGGCGTCTCAGTTGCCACAACTGGAGGTGGAGGAGGGACAACTTGTCTTTCTTGATGTACTGGTGCTTGCCTTGCGGGAGAAACAGCAGTGACTGGTACAGAACTCTCTTTCATTACTTTCACCTGCAATGAAAAAACAACCCACTTTAATCCCAATGCTGCAAGGGCAAAGGTACATCTCCATTTGGCAAAAAAAGATCACCTAACCCCAAACACCTCCAAGACTCAAACTT
Organism: Tinospora cordifolia; assembly: GCA_030144865.1. Taxonomy (NCBI): domain Eukaryota; kingdom Viridiplantae; phylum Streptophyta; class Magnoliopsida; order Ranunculales; family Menispermaceae; genus Tinospora; species Tinospora cordifolia. The sequence continues at coordinate 5,259 of JAJIYU010015732.1, read as the reverse complement.
GTCACGAAGCACAATTCAAAGACTCAAACTTCCCACCAGTGAAAGTACTTCAATAAGACAACGGAAATGGAAGCATCATTATGACTCAGAAACTGATAGGTTTTCGTATAAGCCACTTACAATGGAGGCATATGACTTCTTAGGAACTTCCTCCTGGGAAGCAGAGCTGGCCTCAATCACCACCTGTGAGTCATCCTGAATTTCATCAACAACCTCGGCTACTGGAGCTTCCTCTTCCACCACATAATCTTCCTCATTGTCTGAAGGATTATATATTTCCTCTACATTGACTTCATTTGAAGAATGAACAGGTTGCTCTGAAACCAGATGCTCCTGAGCTGGAGAAGGTTCTGCAAGCAACCATTAACTTCCATTGTCAGATATAAAGAATTATTATCCAATATTTTGGGTGCAAAAACCAAGTTATATCCTACCCCTGTCAGGAGTTGCAGGAGCAACAAGGCCATTAGCCAAACCCTGGCCCAGGTCATGAAACTGACCATCTTCTACATATCTAAATATGTCATTCAGCACAAAGTAGCCCCTGTCTTGAGGAGCAAGGAAAAATGACTGAGTGAAATTCCGTTTCACATTATCTTTGCCAGTCAAATACCCAGTCACAAGAACAAGAACTCCCCCACTGAGTGACTCCTGGGCATCCACCGTCTTTATCTCAGCTAAGTAATCACTGTAGCCAAGAGAGAGTATCTTCTCGTTAATGGCCTGTAGCAATTCAAACGCTCATAAGCATAAGCACGGTTCCCAAAAAAGTGAAAAAATCAAGTACGAATTTAGGCCTTTTCCAATAACAGTGAATCAGTGATTAAAACGCCAAAAGATGTAGACCGCATGCATTCAGTTGATGATCCAGAAAATTAAATTCAGAAAACAACTCGCTTTCTAAAAATAGGTGGTTTCCAAGTAAAACTTCTCTAAAAACTGTTTCGGAATTCAGCAAATCAGAATTCCGAATGCAGAAAAACTGTATCCAAAAAAATATTCCTGATTTGAAATTGATGTCCAATAATCAAGAAACACTCAACAATCAAGAAGTAAAACTCACTTGCATGGTCGTTATGGAACTCATGGCGCCGTCCGCTTCGGGACGCCCAAGCTTACTACTATCATGGTAAAACCGATATACTTGCTCCGGCGATTGATGCAATATATGGTAGTATTGGTGCACGAAAGCGTTTCCTACCTATTAAAATACAAAACAACCAAGTCACAAAGCCAACTCGCACCATTCAGACAGCCAAAAACACATAAAACACAAACGCAAGAAACGACGACGCCAATCCAAACACTTACAACTTGCGCGGTAGGACAAGATCCAGCAGCAGGTGCCTGAGACGACGCCATTTCTGACGCAACGAACCTAAAACTATCCCACCAACAACCAAAAAAACAAACAAAAATCAAAAATCAAAAATCAAACACACCAAAACAAACAATCGAAAGATCAAGATCAACGAGATTTAGAACAAAATCACAGTCGAATCAGCAGATTCATCGACCGATTCGTCACAAAACGGAGCAGATCCATCGACGATTGATCCGTAACAACACTACGTACCTGGATTTTGGCTTTGAAACGAGGATATTTAGCGGTCTGACTAGATGGCGATCTCGTAGATCAAAGCCTCGCCTCTTCTCCTTCTTCTTCTTCTCCTCCTTCGGATTTCTAGGGTTTTGCTTCACGGATCTGAGAGAAGAAAACAGAGAAAGAGAAAGAGAAAGAATATGAAAGAGCGAGCCGAGAGAGGGTTTTTCTTTTCTCTATTTGGAGCGCTCTTTTATTTTGTGTATGTTTGTGTGTTTATGTTGGAGTCGAATATTAATTTGTTCCGTTTCCGTAGGCCGTAACAGATATCGTCAGATACATTTTTGCATGGGACAGTAAGTTTAAATATATAAAGGTAGGAGTAGTCTTGCCCAACTAAGTTGGAATTGGTTGAGGTCAGGTTTTTTTTTTCACTTTTTTTTTTAAATGATCAATCATTTTGATTTTATAGATTCTTTTTATTTTTCTATTTTAATATTAATTAAAGCAACAGTTAGTATTTTTAATAAGTTTGATTCTGGTATATTAATTAAACTTTACCTTATTAAAATTTAACTGAATTTGACTTAAACCAGTTCTAATTGTTGATTTATTTAAATATAAATTAATGTAATTTATCAAGCAAGCCTAAAGAAATTTTATTACAATTTCATCTTATAATAGATATGTCTAGCATTTTTTTAACTTAAAATATAATTTTTTTAATCTAAACGAAAAAATCAAATGTATATTTTGAGGATCATTTGTACACAATATAATATAGAATTATTTTTATAAGATTAAATTAAATAAAATAAGATGAAATAAAAAATATATATTTGGTCAAATAAGTAAAATCCATCATTAGATAATAAAAATGAGTCATTCTTTTGATCATCATTATTTTGTCTTGTTAATGAAATAAATGCTAATGGATTTTTTTAGCTCATCTTCGGCACCGATTAATAAAAAAATGTAATTAAATAATTATTTAGTACATTAAAACTCATATTATTTTTTGGGGTGATAACTATTCTATAATGATTGTTAAAACATTTTTAATGCAACTGTAAATTACAATACATGTATATGTCCCGAGAGATTAAATAGACATCAAATTAAATAATATATTTTTAATATAAATATTAATTTTAAATGTAAAATTGACGTGACAGAAATAAATATAAAGTAGCCGATCATGTTAACAAGCACATCACTGAAAAAATTAAAAAAAAGCCTAGTCAATCCTTTCAAAATAAAAAAATATAGACAATTAATGTTTGTATTGAATACATTGACTTTAATGTTTATTAATTACAAATATGTCTTATTTAATATATACATTTTTTCCTCGGATGCATATTCAATCATTTATATTGAAAATGATCTTAGTTAATATAATGATATCCTTTTAAGTTGTTCAATATAAAAAAAACATCCCTAGCTATAGAGTTAAAAAAAAAAAAAAAGGTCTGGTTGTATCAATTCCTTGAACAATCCAGCAACTCGCACGTGACCATAAAGCAAGGGAAAAAGATATATACACGCCCCACACTTTCTCGAGCACCGTGAACGTCGCCCGATTAAATCTTGACGCTTCGTGGTTTATAATACATGCGCAAGAAGATTATTTTCTAACGAATTGTTCAAAGAAAATAATAATAATAATAATAATAATAATAATAATAATAAAAGACTCCAAGTCTGCCCCCTTTAATATTCATATCATATACAAATAAAGAACTATAGCAAGTTGTTGTCTTCTTTATTTATAAAATATTTCTATTTTTATAAAAGCAAATGCAATTATATAAATTTTAGCTTTCCCAGTTCTTCATAATTTAATAATTATGAATTAATTAATTATAAGTGTACAAAAAATATTTGCTGAATTAATATTAAATATATTTTTATAAAAATTTTCGTGGAACCAAAAAAAAAAAAAAAGAGAGATAATAATTGAGAGCTAAGAGACACAAAGAGATGAAGACTTCCAAATATTTTCACTCGAGAAAAAGACAATCACTTGAGGCAAAGAGATATGAAGAAAGAGATGTTGGGATGATCAGCTTGGATCTAATTCTCTGGTATTTTTACCAGGGTCAGAAAAAATAAATAAAATAAATAAATAAATTGTAAGGTTGTACTTGATATAAACTTTTAATTAAGTTTCCAGTGCTTAAAAAACAAAGGGTTTGAAAACATTTCTGTTTCTAATTTTTTTTTTTAAAAAGTATATTTGGATAAATCTAATAAACAGCTTTTTTAGAATAGATGTAAATATTATTTTCCAAGACTTGCTTTTATTTATTTTTCAAAAAAAGAATAGTAGTTTTATTTTTTATGGTAGAAAATACAAAATTGATTAAAATAATTATATTAAAATGTAACTGCAACACTTACAATTATTTCCATGAATGAGTGATATGTATCTTGAAGTGTGTACTAATTTATTTAGTGATTATGAATTTTACAGTTATATTTCACATTTCTTTTTATCTATCTTTCAAGAAAATAAGTTAAAAAAAAATATTAAATGCATTCTTAAATGTTGTCAATCAATTAAAAAAAAAAAACTAGAAATACAAATGTATAATTTAGGCAGAGTGTGCATGGGATTTAACTCAATTTTTTGTTTTATGGAAACAAAAATGAAGGGTATTTGTTTGGTTAAACAAAAACCTAAAGCTTTTTTTTCATCAATAATTTAAAAGTTGCCCATTTAAAAATAAAAAAATATTTTAATTTTTTTAATAAAATCTTGAAGTATTTTCTTTCAAATCAATGTTGCTTAGGACACCGAAGAAACTTATCACAGTGGAAGGTTGGGGCTTAGTTGCGTTAATGTCATTCATTTATGACAGATTTTATTTAAATTTTTTAGCACAACAGGGATAAATATAATTATCCAAACCACCATCGTTCAAGTGATGCATATCAACTTACGTGGTATTTAATAACCCTATTTAATATTTACTTGTATTTTAACTCAAACCTCTAATTATAGTACGGGCTTAAGCTCTATTTTAATTAATCATTTTCATAACTTTTTATTGCATAAATTATACCATTATATCTCAATTAGAGATTGAAAATTTAAAATAACAATCTGAAAAATATTTTTGTTACCCCTTCATTTTTGTAAAGTTTGAAAGTAGATTTATCAAACACGAACATAATTATGATTATGATTAAAGACACGTAGATGGTGAATTAGTGTTTGTAATAGTATAAATAAAGAAAAAGAAGCACGTCTAAGAATTCACTATCTCTCAATCAAAGATATGAGTACGGATAGAATTAAGTTGGAAGAGCTCCCTCATTTGGTGATTAGTCTTGAAATACACATGAAGCTGACCTAAACACTTTGAAAAAACCAAAAAAAAAAAAAAAAAGATAAATATGCATTAAGTAATTAAAGCACGATAATGCATGGAAATATCTCCGTGAGCAAACTTATGAAAGTTTGTTCTAGCTTCAAGCTTTTAGAAGTTTGACGTCCATGCTTCTCACATCATATGTTTTTTAGTAAAAGTTAGGCAAAATTATTTTAATATATTGTCGATGTTAACTTGAGATATGATTTTAATCATATTTCTCATTACTGATTCATTTTTAGTTTTGGCCTTTAAAATTAATAACTAAATAAATGAATAAAATTCTATGTGAACATTTGATTTAATTTTGTAAACTTGCAAGTAATAGCTAATTTTCAT
>JAJIYU010015731.1:0-12512 GCA_030144865.1 Tinospora cordifolia | reverse complement strand
GATAGATTGCAACAACAAGCACATGATGCATCATAAGCACTATGTTTACTGAAATTATATGATATGTATCTATATATGTCATTCTACCTTCCCATCATTCATTATTGACTCTAAGAAGGCGTGTATTTTTTTGAGAGAAAAATCGATGATTTCGGTGACTGCAACTATTTTACATTGAAATGTTATTATACTTAAATACGAATATTATGTACATGTGTGTATGATTCGCACTGGCTAATACAAAAAATTAGGAAAATTTTATTGAATGAATGATTTGAATAATTTGGTTAAACTATGATTTTCATGTTTAACTGCATTAATTATTTATGTATTTTTTGCAAAATATATGTTAATTATTTAATTGGCATTCTAAAACTATATTTTGCAAAGAATACATAAATAATCAGTGTAGTTAAACATGCTACTCATAGTTTAACCAAATATCCAAAATCATTCATTCAAGAAAGTTTTCCTAATTTTTTGTATTAACCAGTGCGAATCATATACACATGTACATATTATTCGTATTTAAGAATAATAACATTTTAATGTAAAACAGTTTGCAGTCACCGGAATCACCGATTTTCCTCTAAAAAAATGCATGCCTTGCTGGAGTCAATAATGAATGATGAAAAGGTAGAATGACATATATAGATACATATCTTGATGCATCATGTGTTTATTGTTGTAATCTATCCAACACTATTTAAATCTTGAATGCTTCAGAAAGCACATCAGTGAGCAAAAATTCAGAAAGTACCATAAGAGATACATGAAGAAATACTTTCGTAATCTACTAGAGTATAAAGGATGGATGACTGATAGTTGCTTTGCTAATTGGAGATCATGAAAACAATTGACAACACTTGATGACAAGAAGAAAAGATTAGAGCAAGAAGTCTGTGATTCGCAAGGTTTAAAATTTTTCTATAACCTTAACTATATCTTCATGTGCTTTCCCCAAATTGGAGTAAAACCATAAATAAAATAAATTGATGGTTTGTTCAATGCTTTAGACTCTGCAATGTTTTTTTTTCTTACACCATACAAGCTTGTATCTGGCATTTGATTTTTCCAGGTTAGTTTTTCATTTCAATGATTTCAATTTGTTTTATTAGTTTAATTATTCCATGTACAAACATCATGTGTCTTAGAGCATCCTCATTGAATGGTTGAATCCTTGGATCTATAGCTTCCTTGGAATTTCCTAAGCTGATTTTTTTCTGCTTGAATTTGTAGTCAATCCTTGATAATTTGAGGGCATTTTCAGAGAACAGATGAGGAAAATGCCAAAGTTAGGTCCTTTTATGAGTTGTTGACCTTTGTAGATACTGAAAAAAAAAAATCTTTTGTTGATGATTTATATATATATACACACACACCATATTATTTGTGAATCATGCATAAATATGGACAAGATTAATGTTATCTTGTCCATGGAAAGGAAAATACAAAGTAATTCTTTAGCTAATAGGCTAACCTCAAGGGAAAGTACAGCGTTATACTTTAATTCTTATTCTTATTTTATTTGTTTTAAATTAATCTAATTAAGTTCAATTTTTTTAATGTAGATATATATTGAATTGCTTTAACTGTTACAGTTTCTCTTTAGCTCTTATTTTTATTTTTTTTTTAAATTAATCTACTTAAGTTCATTTTTTTATGTAGGTATATATAAAGATTGGAACAATGAAGAACTTGAGTTTATATGCTTGGATTGTATATCAAGATGAGATGTGATGATCCTTCAAGAAGAATTTTTGCTTATAGAACTTTTTATTTTTGTTTATTAGGATTAATAACGATAAGTAGTGTAAATAATAATTACACTTTTTGATAGATTATATATATGTTTGGCACTATGAAATTTTTTATTCTTAAGTGATACAAATAATGCGCGCATATATATATATAATATGTACTTTAATTTTGACTGAATAATTCTTGTATAACAAAAGAATAATTCATGTATAATGTGCGTCAATAGCGGTATAATGTGAGAATAATTTCATAAGAATGCGATGACAAACGAATAATGCACGCGCGCACACACACACACACACACACACATATATATATATACATAAAATATGTACCTTATTTATGACTGACTAATGCAAGTGTAATAAATGAATAATTCATGCATAATGCGTTTGAATAGCGGTATAATGTGAAAATAATTTCATAATAATGCGAGGACAAACGAATAATACGCGCATATATATATATATATATATACATAAAATATGTACCTTATTTATGATTGACTTATGTAAGTATAACAAACAAATAATTTCATAATAATGCGGGGATAAACGAATAATGCGCACATATAATTTCGTAAGGTATATTGACCAACAAAACAATTTTTATACGTGCATGTAACACTTCGGAACTTCATGATCATGCCACGTTGCGAGTAGGTATAAGATGAAATAAAATAAGAAATTGACAATCGATATTAGTTGAATTAGGTAGAAAAAAATATATTAATACATATAATTTTATGGCAATGAAATGAATAGATTACAAAATAAAATGGTAAAATACATATAACCTTATAATAAGGTTTACATATATAAAGTAAGTAGTATATATATATATATATATAAACTTCTAAACTCATAATAAGGATTAAACAAATAATATTAAATCAACATGATTAGAAATTATAATAAGGTTTTATATAAACCAAAAATAATTAGCATGCTTAGCTAGAAAAAAAAAAAAGAGAATCTGGAGCATGTTAGAACTATCAAGAGCAAGAAGGAAGAAACTCGAAAGCAGAAGAAGAACCGGGAAGTTTCTTGTTTGTTGGTGAAAGGAAAGCTCTGGATAATGAGAGAAACTGAATTGATGAAGCAGGGGAGCGGAATCTGGTTTGAGGTGGGTGCTTGGAGAGTTGGTGGTTGCTGGCCATGGATTGAAACAGGGAAGAAAAAGAAAACACTTGCTGCAAACTGTGAAGAAGAAGAAGATCGAAACAGAGAATGAATTGAAAAAGGAAGCTACTGGTTTTGCAGCTGCTGCTGCTCCGGGTTGAAGATGAAGAATCTGTGCAGGTGAACCATGCACAGAGGAACGTAAGTGTAATACCCTGAAAGTCCATAAGACCTCCACGTCGCTAGTGAACAGATAGAGTGGAATAACAAATTTAATAAAATAATAAAATAGGCTTAAAAATGTAAAAGTGATATCAATTCGAGAAGGATGAGAAATGGCAAAGAAAAGACGCTAAACACCAAAAATTTCATTTTAGTGACTGCGGTAATTTGAATAGTGACCACGGTAATCCCGGACAAACCCAGAAAACGAAGGGAAATACAACGTTCTAGTAACTGCGGTTGGTCCTATAGTGACCATGGTAATTGCAGGAGAAACCTAGAAACAAGACAGGGAAGTTCATTCTAGTAACCGCGGTCAGTGTTTGAGCGACCGTGGTAATCACGCGAAAACTAGAAAACCAACAACGTGCACCAGTCTGTCCACCTGGGTAATTGCTCAGTAACCACGGTAGTTGCATAGTGACTGCGGTAATGCTACAATAACTGTGGTAATTCGTGGATTTCTATATAAATGAAAATGCGCAGAAAACCCTAGATCTGAATTTTTTCGCCGCAAATCACTAATTTCTCTCTCAAGCTCTCACCAAACTTTCTTATCTCATTTCTTAAGTGTTCTTTTGAATTCTAAGGGTGGTTTGAGCTCCTTCAAACTGTTCTCTACCGTTTTCAAGCTTAGATCCGCCAAGAGCAACATCAACAAGGGTGGATTCAAGTTGAGGCACGCTCGGAAAAGGTTTTGTGCTAAGGTAAATCTCAAAACCTTCTTGAGATCTTGTTTTCTTAGCTTTTTAAACCGCTTTCCTCAGGTGTAATCCGTTTTCCCTAGAGTTAATGTGTGTTTTAAACTTAATGACCAAGTATTGAGGTGTTAAGCACATGTTGTTGACTCTGGAAACCGCGGCAATGCGAAGCATTACCTCGGCAATGCGACATGCACCGATGTTCCCTTGTTTTTGTTTCGATTTTGGGTGCAATTTGGAACACATGCGCCAAGAACACAAACCTTAGGGTTTTGGTTATGCCATGAATTCCTTAGACTCACATATTCTCATAGTTAAAAAAACCTATAGATTGATAATCTGAGGCGTCACGGCAAGGAGCAAGGCGCAAGATTGAGGAGTACTAAGGTGGGTATGATTTTCTTACTCCCTAGCCTTATCTAAATTTTGAATGCATAACATGATGTTTTGGTTAGCTTAAGATATGTTTAGAAGCATGTTACGACTTGCTTGATTGACCTTGTTTGGGCTTGACTTGGTGTATGTCCTTGATGCATGGTTGTTTGTGTCATAACATGCTAGATAGAGATTTCTACAAGTTGATCTCCATGAATGGCTAAACACATCTATTTTGATTTACTTTAAATGGTACATTGATGATCACGTATGACTTGGAATGACATGTATGACTAAAGAACATTAAATTAAGATTAATAACTCCACGTACTAGCACGATGACTGACCTTAGGGTGTTATCGTGGGTGTCCCTACCTGAGCTAACTACGACAGCTGATTGCATCCTTGGATGGAGAGTCACTGCGGACTTCCATCCTTAGATTGTGGTCCTAAAGGTAATCGGCCCTCGGGCGTTACCCCCGAATTCGCTCCTGGACCACACAAGGGATACTGAGGGTTATGGACTCTTTCGGTCTTAGATGATAACAAAACAAGAAATTGTGTGAAACACCTAATGTAACGAAATTGATTGTATGTTTTGTGTTCTGGTTTGTATAATGCTAGTGATGTATAGGGATGATCCACTGGGCTCTCGAGCTCACCCCACATTTTTTATTACAGATGATCATTGACACTGCAGGAGTAGGCCAGCATACGGGTTGTCATTTTGGGTAGTGACCTTGCTGGGAGGTTGTCACAGTTTTTCAGTTTTCTTGAGTTTACCGTTGTATCATTTTGTTGTAAATAATATTTTAGTGTTTAAATTGAACTGGGCATGTGCCTTCTTTTATCTTTGAACTGTTTCACAGGTAAATTAAATATTTTGGAACTTAGGCCCATTGGGCCATGTTTTATCTTCACATTATGCTTTGAAAATGAATTTGAAATGTTATTCTATTGCAAAGTATTTCATTTGGCCAGATATGAATTCACTATGGATTTATGAACGAATTGAATTTCACTACATGCATTTTAATGGATTTCACATCTTCTGAAAGGAACGATTATTTTGGTGGTTATTGTATATTTTCAATTTTAACTCCATAACCTATTTTAAAGGTTTGAAACATGAGATTGAATGAGAAAGGAAATTGAACCATGTGGCCTCTGGCTCTCGAAAAACGACGACATGACCTGGCGTTTCCCGCCAAACAAACGAACAGGCCCGCGCCGTCTCCACGAGCGGCCCCGTGATGGATCGTCGCAACTGAGATAGAGACGGATACTAGGAGTCGGGGCATCACAAAGCTAGTATCAGAGCTCAGTTGTCAGATATACTGGGCTAGACTTAGATGGTTACTTTGATATCACAAAGCTGATATCAAAGCAAGGCTTTAGATGCCTTGGGTAAAAACAAAAAAAAAAATTTTGACATGAAAATTTCGCCGGATTTGATTTTCACTAGAAAAGAATTTCTACATGATTTAACTTTCAAAAAGAGGGTAAAACAAGTAGAACTCATCTACCAGGTGGATAGAAGTCTAGAAAAGATTTATGTGATGTCAGCGTGCTCGAGTTACTAGTCGCAGTGGGACGAAAGTACTGTGGTGGCCCTATAGGTTGAGCTCTACTTCGGTAGTGGCCTTGCAGGTTGAGCTCTATTCAAGAAACGTCCAAAACTTGGGAGCGATGACATCACATAGAAATGAGATAGAGTTTGAACTTGGCAATTCAATAGACGAATCTGCCCAAGTATTGAAACCGTAAGTCTAGTTAGAGACCAGGTGTTGCTAGGGAGGCATAGTGGATCATAAGAGTATATAAAAGCTTTTAGGACATAAGCTAGAAACTAAAAAATGTGTGAAACGAACACTTGATTGGTCAGGACACGAGATCAGGATGATCTTGTATCCTTGATCTCTATGTGGTATGGGACGCATAGGGATTTAGGGGTATGGAGGAATCTTGGACTCAAAGATTGACAGACCATGTATGGTGAATGATCGATTCTTGGGCAGAACTTGTACGCACTATATTCTACTAGTATGGGACGGTTGCGTATGGTGGGTCTTGCATCAGCCTTAAGGAGCAAGATACTTGCGAAATTGTAATGGGCAATGAATGGACTCTTTGGACAAACTTGCACGCATTGTATTCTACTAGTATGGGACAGTCACGTACGGTGGGTCTTGTGTCATCCTTAGAGACCAGGATTTGGCGAAATTATATTAGCCGTAATGGAATTGTTGGGTTCTATTATGCCAGTGTGCATTGTTTGATTGTTTGCTATGTGCTTGTATGTATATATGAAGTATGATTATTTTGAGTGTCGATACACAAATTCCTGTACCCAGAAACAAATATATTGCTGTTGACTTAGTAGCACAAACTCTTAGACCACTGAAACAAATCGAAAACTTAGAGATTTGAATTTAGAGCCACAGTAGCACGATAAATGCGAAAGGGTATAGGCAAAAATGGCTGGTTGTCGTCACAGGTCACAGTATCTAAAGTTTTGGGGAAAAGGAGTCGAACTCTAAGTTAAATTGAAATTATAGCTTCATTTGCTGTAAATTGACAAAATTTTGATTCAAAATTGATGAATTATTAGATACTGAAATAAATCTTTGACTTGTAGATAATGCCTAGAGGTCGAGGTAGACCCAGGAGAGGTGCGGCTAGAGCCAGGGATGGAACAGAGACGGGGCATAGTGATGAGGGCACTCCTATGACACCAGCATCGGTAGTGGTTACACTGACGCTGGAGGCCATCACCGAGATGATACAGAGGGTAGTGGAGCAGGCTATGAGGACCCAACAACCATCAGCATCACCATAGCCATCAGTATCGGTATAGCCATAGGTGCAGCCACAATTATGGACAGAGCCACCAGCACAGGCTCATCCTCAGGTCCATCATGGGTCCACCTCCACAGGGGCAGTACCACAAAATAGATCCGTTGGGTTTGATAGGGAGCAGAAAAACCTATTAGTGGAGTTCCAGAAGTTACGTCCTAGTACTTTTGAGGGGATTGGTGATTATACGACAGTCGACAGGTGGGTTACAGAGATGAATAAGCACCTGGACGCTATGGGAGCATCTAGGCCTAAGAGATTGGCACTGGCAGTGCATCAATTGGTAGGGCCAGCCTACCATTGGTGGGAGATGATTGTGAGTGACCCCACCATTGATCAGACAGTCATGACTTGGGAAGATTTCAAGACAAGGTTTTACAATAAGTTTTTCTCCACAGCAAAGAAGAGGCAATTGCAATTAGAGTTCGTCGATTTGAAGCAAAGGGCTATGACGGTCACAGAGTACGAACAGAGATTTATTGAGTTAGCTAGATTTGCTCCTACCTTGGTTATAGACGAGCAGTCCAAAGCAGACCATTTTGTTGAGGGCTTGAAAGTGGAAATAAGAAAGATTGTGGTGTCGTTTAAGTTGACAACCTTGATGGATGCTATAGAGAGGGCACAGCTCGTGGAAAAAGACTTGGAGTTTGAGCGGTATTGAGGAGTAAGAAGAGGACCAAGTTAGAGATGACTGCAGGACATTCATAGAAGATGTCGAGCAGACAGGAGGCACACAGAACACCTCAACCTCAGACCTAGACTCAGACTTATGATAGACAACAGACCCAGCAGCCTCGACCGGTTCGTGAGACTGACGATCAGAGAGAGAGGGCTAAGAGACAGGGGTTATGTTTTGAGTGCAACCAGAGAGGGCATTTGGCTAAGAATTGTCCTACTAGAGCATTGATTCTAGCACCTCAGCAGCAGCAGCAGACTCATGGGCAGAGTAGTCGTCAGCAGCAGAGGCAGCAGCCACAACCCTAGATGCAACAAAGAAATCAGGTTCGACTATATGCCGCAGACGCTCAGACCGATTCCACACCAGCAGTGGAAGGTACATTTCTTTTGTTTGGTGTCGCAGTGCGAGTTTTGTTTGATTCAGGTGCCACTAGATCCTTTATTTCTGATAACCTAATGGATAGATTACAACTGGTGACAAGCTCGTTGGCAGTGATGTTAGACATAGCCACACCCATCAGGGCTAACGTGAGTTCTAGGAGAGGTTGTAGATGTGATCTTAGGTTTGGAGAAAAACTAATTTCAGTCGACCTTTGTGCGCTTCATTTTCATGGGTATGACATGATATTGGGTATGGACTGGTTGACCCAATATCAAGCATAGATCGATTGTTAGAGATGAAGAGTGATGGTGAGGCTACCTTCTGGTGAGGTATTGAAGATAGATGGGGACATGTAGAGATTGTCAAGGATTCTTATGTTAGCCATGCTATATTCTATAAAACAGAAAGAGGATTTCAGGCAATTATTAGAAGAGGATATCGAAAAATCAAGAGAGATACAAGATATACCTATTATATGGGAGTACGCAGATGTGTTTCCAGATGATCTACTTGGACTTCCACCCCACAGACAAGTGGAGTCCAAGATCGAATTGCAACCAGGCATAGATCCTATAGTCATTCCACCTTACAGAATGACACTTATAGAACTGATTGAATTGAAGACACAACTGGATGAGCTCCGTGAGAAAGGATTCATTAGACCTAGCGAGTCACCATGGGGAGCCCCAGTACTATTCGTGAAAAAGAAGGACGGGTCCATGAGATTATGTGTGGACTACAGGAAGTTGAACCAAGTAACAATCAAGAACAAGTACCCATTGCCTCGATAGAAGATCTGTTTGATCAATTGAGAGGAGTTGCTCACTTTTCCAAGATTGATCTTAGATCAGGGTATCATCAGTTGAGGATTAGGGAGTCTGACATCTATAAAACAACTTTTAGAACTCGATACGGACATTTCGAGTTCACAGTCATGCCGTTTGGTTTGACCAATGCACCAGCTGCATTTATGGATCTAATGAACAGAGTCTTTAGACAGTACTTAGACTAGTTTGTTGTAGTATTCGTGGACGACATTCTGATTTACTCCAAATTAGAGGCTAAACATAAGGAGCACTTGCACATTGTCTTGGAAACATTGAGGAGAAATGAGCTATACGCCAAGTTTAACAAGTGTGAGTTTTGGATGAAAAAGGTCAAGTTTCTTGGCCACGTTGTCTCAGCTGAAGGGATATCAGTAGATCCTGAAAAAGTAGAGGCAGTATCGAACTGGAAGCGACCTACGACTGTCACAGAAATCAGAAGCTTCCTAGGTTTAGCAGGATACTACCGCAGGTTCATCCAAGACTTTTCAAAATTGGCTGGACCAATGACAAAATTAACTAGAAAGGGAGAAAAGTTCCTCTAGAATGATAAGTGTGAACAGGTATTCCAAGAACTGAAGAAGAGGTTAACTTCAGCACCCGTTCTAGTTATGCCTACCCATGGTGTGAAGTACACCCTATACACCAATGCTTTGCTGAATGGGTTAGGTGCAGTGTTGACACAAGAAGGGAAGGTAGTGGCTTATGCTTCAAGGCAATTGAAGATCCATGAACAAAACTACCCTACCCATGACCTGGAGTTGATAACAATTGTTTTTTCATTGAAGATCTGGAGACATTACCTCTATGGGGAGAGTTTTGATCTATTCTCTGACCACAAGAGTTTGAAGTACATTTATACCCAGAAAGAATTAAATCTTCGACAGCGGAGATGGATAAAATTCTTGAAAGACTATGATTTTCAGTTGTACTACCATCTGAGCAAGGCCAATGTGGTGGCTGATGCACTTAGTAGAAAATTCAGCAAGAAGGATGAGAAAAAAGGGCAAATGTATCAGCTGATCAGTGAGTATAACTTGGGGATAGTTTCAGATGAGGAACGAGTGTACTTGTATGTTATGACTTGTCAACCAGATCTCCTACACCAAATCAGGGAGGAACAACGAAGTGATAAGTGGATTGCTGATTTGATAGAGGGTGTCAAGTAAGGCAAGCATACAGACTTCAAATTTGATGGGTATTCTGAGACTTGGAGATAGAGTCTGTAGACTTCGGGGGAAATGATTTGTAGACTTTAGGGCAATGGATCAAAACAGAGAAATAGGAATGTTATTTAGTGTGTTACTATTAGTGAAATAAAAAGAAGAAGAGGATGAAACAGAACAAATTTCAAATTGAAATTTCTATGTTTGATTTCGATTTTCATGGTAACAGGTCATGAATCATGAGTAGAGAAAAGGGAAATGGTGTGCTTAGGAAGTTTGGTGCGTGGGAGTTGGTTGATTTTTAGACATGGTGTTGTTGGTTTTGGGTTGTGCGTTATTGAGGATGTTGCGAGCGTTTTACTGTGTGGATATGTGCTATGTTGATTAGAGTTGTGGGGGTGGAAATTTTAAGTACCTGCTGTCCATGAAGAGTGAATAGAAGAAGAGACACTGGATGTGAGATTGGAGCATGAGGAGTTGGAGCATAGTTAGGTTTTTGCTTAAGTTGTTGATCGTCTAACAGAATTTAGAGGAAGCAACATCTGGTTCGTTGGCTTCAATTTCTAATTTTGGCCGACCATTGAAACCGAGAAGATCAATGCCGAACTGGGTGGCTTCAATTCTTTGTTGTTCGTCGAACAATTTTTTCTAAGCCCTTGATCTCCAAGGTTCCAATCATCTTTCTTGAAATGGATTTTTCACACGGTATTCCTGGTCAGTATGATTTACCCTCTATTACTGTAGTAGTTAGCTTTAGATAATGACTTTTGATTTCTTGGTATAGAACATCTGTAGGAACACAGTCATCCAAGGCTGAAATGATAGAACCTTTATTCAAGCAAGTCTCAGACACAAAGGATGAAGGCATTGTTAGAGAAGTGCTTCTGAATTTTTATACTAGTTCAAGGAAGAGAAGGCTTGATCAAGCTGGGAATTTTAGATATTGATAATGTTAGAATATCAAGGATCTCGAAGGAAAGCAAGGTCGCCTTGAAGATCGGCAAAAATCAGGTGGGCATGACTTCCTTGCTCATATGTATTATATAATTTAAAATTCAAAGCGTTTGCTTAAATAATTTTTGGTTATTAGGATCTTATTAGAAAATTGATTGAAATTGTTTGGTTTATTGCTATGATGTATGATGTATGATGAATTATTCAGATTCATACGTAATTAGTTCATGACGTGATTGAATATAACATCTTGCATTTATATTTACTTAAATATGGCATGGATGACTAGGAAAATATGCATTTAGATCCTATTGTTTACTCATACACCTTATCATGTTAACTTGCATGCATAGTTGAATTACTTTCTAGTGCATTATGTGATGCTTGATGTGATTAAGACTGTTTGTAAAACTAAAATAAGACGATGGTTTATTAAGAATCCACATACTAGTGCGATTGTTGAGCTTGAAGCGAATCGAGGTGACATTTCCTATATGTCACTACTTGAGATCGTCGAGCCACAAGGCGGATCGTAGGTATTCCCACCCGGAGCTGACTGTGACAGCTCGAAGTCTTTGGGAGACGGTATGAGTTGTAGTAAGTGCCCTCTCTTAGGCTGTGATGTGAGTGTCGATTGATTTTAGACGATTATTGGAACCCTCTGAGATTAGATTGGATCACAGGAAATATCGAGAGGCATCTCAACCCTCTTCCGATCTTAGATTACAACTAAAACAAATGAATGTTTGAAACGCCTAATGTTTGAAAGTGTTTGTAATGTTTTAGATTGGGTCTATATAATGCGTGTGATGTGTAGGAACGATCCACTAGGCTTTCGAGCTCACTCCCACTTTATTTTTCAGGTACATATGGACGTAGAGTATGG
Source organism: Tinospora cordifolia (assembly GCA_030144865.1). NCBI lineage: Eukaryota > Viridiplantae > Streptophyta > Magnoliopsida > Ranunculales > Menispermaceae > Tinospora > Tinospora cordifolia. The sequence goes on along the minus strand of JAJIYU010015731.1, from coordinate 586 downwards.
TAACTTACATATGAAGACTTGCACCTTAATTAGACACCTCAGTGGGGAGGTAGTCCGGGATAGGTGGTATTGAAAGTGGTATTTTGTTTAATTTTGTATTTATTTGATTTGAGAACAATTTTATATGATTAACATTTCTGTTTTAATACAAGTTTTAAAATATTTTCGTTGCATTATTTATAAATTGTATTGCGAAATTCAGTGAATATATTGAGAAATTATCTTGATCTTTGTTTTGTATAAAATACCTATATAGACATTGACTTGAAAACTAATGGTTATGAACTAAATTTTGAAGAAAAAGATTTTGACAGAAAAAAAATTTTCAAGTAGTATCTTGATTTTCATTAGGCAACGATCCACACGTGAGCAAGCACGTGACCAGAGGTCCGGTTGAAAATTGGGGTGTTACAGTGCATTATTCAATTTTTACCGCTATATATTTATACACGCATTATTTGATTTTTATCCCTACATTATACCACATTTCACGGGTTATATATACAATTATTCACGCATTATTCGATCGTTATCGCTAGATTTTTATACGGACATTATTCAATCTTTATCCCTATATTATACAATA
>JAJIYU010015730.1:0-12510 GCA_030144865.1 Tinospora cordifolia | reverse complement strand
TTTGAATGTGTAAATAGTTGTTTAAGATCCACTGAGCTTTGTGCTCACCCTTCCTTAACATTTTTCAGGGATTTGATCTTATGGAGAAGCATGTGGAACGTCCACTTTTAGAGTCTCTTTAAAAATTTCCATGTAGGGCATGTTGCCTAAGTTTTATGAACTTTTCGCTGTAGTATTTTCCTTATTCAAAGTTGTGTACTTTCCTTTATGATTAAATAAAGATTTGAATTTCCTTTTATCTCTTTAATGTAAACTTGTTTAGTATTTACATTTAAGGCATGGGATATTGGGAGTAGAAAGTCAAGTGTGTGTCATTTGTAAAGTAACATAGGACCCAGCCCATGGTTAAATCCACTGTTGTGACAGTTGTTATAACAGTGGATGCAACAATGGTTATGTCCACAAATGGTTAAGTCCAAGTTAACATGCGGGGGTCGGGGTGTTACACCCCCCCAACCTTGTTTTCATAACTCCCTCTATATGATTTCACATACACTTCAATTGGTGCTCATATGTACACTCATATGAAAGTAGGAAGCTTGACGATCCATAATATTGAGATACTTTATATAAACTTTTTTTTTCTTTTTTTGTTTAAAACAAAACAAAACATTTTCATCTCAATGACTACATCCCTTCCTTCTTTATATCATCCAAACAAACATTATTATATCTATGAGTGCACACAAATAGGTTCAATTGAGATATGCATACAAGGGTAAAGTGTTTACATATTGTTTAGGTTCATTACAAGGAAAACATGCTTTAAGGCTCAAAATTGGCTGCAAAAGATTATTAAGTGGTGGGACCTGCCTTTAGGCTAGAACACAAACAATGATGGCCCACATCGTTTCCCTCCTAAACTCATTCTTAAGCAGTGTTCAAAATAAATTTGATTATTTCAGGAGTTTGTGAAAAATTCTCTCCACTTGTGTCATGGTTTCCATTCTTCACTTTCCTCAATTTTTGGATTATCAATTCACTTAAGACTAAAGAGTTCTGTCAAAGTCAAATTTTGGATAAACCAAGCACACAGATTGTTTGACTTGCACCTTAATTCTTTATTTCATCACACTAGAGGAATTTTCAATTTCATAGGTCAATCGGTGAAAATTTCAAAAACATGGTATGGGTCTAGCCTAAGTGACATGGATATGATCTACATGCTCATATCCTAAAGTTAAATGCCCAAACGTTTCATGATATCTAAATGACAGAATTTCAATAATAAATATGTGATATGCCTGTAAATATGCAGTTTCGAAGAAATGTAAGTACACAATATATATATATATATATATATATATATATATATATATATAATGAAAAATAACTAGTTCTTCAATGCGTACCCCCAAACTTAAATTGTGTCTTATCCTCAAGAGCACAACTTGAACATGATGTGGACACCTAGAGGAAAGCACATTGAAGTAGAGGCACTCGTACACACACTTGAACTTAGAAAACATGCAAAGAAAAAATGATTGCAAGTGTGATTAGTGAGTAAACTACTAGTAATACAGGTAGGTGAAGAAATATGTGATAACATGCAGAATACTTTTAAGGGGCAAGTTCATTCCTCTTTTTTTTTTTAAATAAAATGCATGCCTATCTATGGAATTCATTAAACTATAATGAAAACATAATGAGCTAAAAGAAAATTAAAAGAAAATAGAAGAGAGTGGGTTGTCTCCCATTAAGCACTATGTTTATTATCATTAGCTCAATAGGGATATGGATTGTTTATAGACAATTGGCTTAGTTTCAGTGACTAGCTTTTGCTTTGGACCCCCTTGCTTAGTGTTTGGTTTCTGCTTAAATTGCATAATGAATGATATGACCACTTCATAGGAATCTTGAGTGGAAATAAGGCATTAACTAGCCATCTGATGGCATGACTATTCATCTAGCTTGCTTGTAATGACTTCCCGTTACCTCGTTCAACTTCTATAGCTTTAACATCATAAGGACTGAGCTTTTCACCCACTACTTGAGTGCTAGCTTGTACCATAGTAATTTTTTTGCTTTGATATTCTTCAGTTTGCAGCCTCAAAGATTGATAGATGTTGAAGACTAGTTGGTCTTCATTTACTCGGAAAAAAATTTACTAGGAAGGTGAGCTCTCCTTTTTGCACATCTATAATGGCCTACCCAGAGGCTAAGAAGGGTCTTCCAAGGATCAATGGAACTTCATTGTCTTCTTCCATATCTAATACCACAAAGTCAACAGGGAAGATAAACGTATCTACCTTAACTAGCACATCCTCAATGATCCCTTTTGGATAAGTGATGAAGCGGTCCGCAAGTTGAAGAGTGATAGTTGTGGGTTCGATTTTAGATAAGCCTAATCGTCTATATAGTGAAAGTGGAATGAGGTTTATACTAGCCACCAAATCACAAAGAGCCTTCTTAGTTATTACTTTGCTCATATTACAAAGAATGGTAAAACTCCTCGAATTTTTTAGCTTTTATGGAAACTTCTTCTGAATTATTGCATTGCATTCCTCTATGAGCCTTACTGTCTCATAATCATCTGGTTTGCATTTTTTGGGCATGACTTTTTTCATAAATTTGGCATAGTTTGGCATCTACTGCAATGCTTCAGCAAAGGGGATGTTGATATGTATTTTCTTGAACATGTCTAAAAATTTGGCAAATTTTTCATCTCTTTTCTTCTTTTGAAACCGTTGCAGAAAGGGCAACGAAGGAGGCTAAAGTTTTTTGTTGCCTTGAATGGTAATCTTAAGATCCTTTCTTCTTTTCCTCATCAGTGGAGTTGGCTTTGTAAGAATGAGCCCTTTGGAATGGTTAGACTCATCAACCGGCATAGACAAACTAGAAGGTAAAGGTGGACCCAGGATTTCCCTTCCACTTCTTGTGAATATGGCCTTGCAGCTCTCTTTTGGATTGACTTATGTATCACTAAGAAAGGATCCCAATTGTTGACTGGCAAATGCTTGGGTTTTACTTGAGTTTCAAGACTTTTCATAGTTGCATTCACATTTCCCATTTGAATTTCTGACCCTGAGACTCTATTGTCATGTTGATCTATTCTACCAGTCAAATCCTTGAAGAAGCGAGCTTGCATATGTATCATCTCATCCATTTTATCCTCTAGGGATGACTTGTTGTCTTGCAAATTTGTCTGAGGCACAAAACTTGATGGAGCTTGTTGCACATTCTTGTTATTTGCACAGGAGAAGTTCTCATGATTTTTTATTCTTGGATGATAGTTCTTAGGGATTTGATTCCCTTGCTACCGCCCTTGAAAGTTACCAAAATGGTTAATCATGCTCATTTGCTTAATAGTTCTTTCATCTATTAATGGTGATCTATTTGCGTCAGTTATAGATAGGAATGACTAAGTCTAAGGAGCTTGAAACTATCCACTACCCATCTTTTCAGACCATAAATACATTTGGAGGGTCATAGAGGACATATGTACTTTTAGAGCTATGATGTCATCCACCTAATGTATTCTAATCCGTTTTACTGATTCTCATTCTTTACCATAACTGTAGGCGTTGGCTGCCATTTCTTCAATAAGATGGGTGGCTTCAGTGTTGGACTTCCCCATCAAGGACCCTCTATTTGTTGCGTCAACCAAGGCTCTAGTGGGTGGTGTCAAACCACTGCAAAACATCTACACTTGAAGCCATGGAAGATAACCATGCTGAGGGTATTTTCGTAATAAATCCTTGAATCCGTCTCAAGCTTCATAGAGTAACTCAAATTTTGACTGCTTAAATGAACTAATTTCACCCCTAAGTTAATGAACTTTTGTTGGAGTGAAATATTTATGTAGAAACTTCTGTCTCATCTCTTCCTAGGTGGTGATGCTGCTTGGTAAGAGTGTTTGCAATATGTCCTTGCGTTGTCCCTCAAAGAGAAAGGGAAAAACCTCAATCTCAGTTGGTCTTCAATCACACTATTCATTTTTACTGTGTCACAAATCTTGATAAAAGAATTCAGGTGTGCCATTGGATATTCTATTGCCAAACCCCCAAAATGTTGTTGCTACACCATAGTGACCAAGGATGGCTTCAACTCAAATTTATGGGCGTTGATTGGAGTTTGAGCGATTCCAAAGTAGTTATTATTAAGCACATGCTTGAAAAGTCCCAGAGTGGTGCTTTACCATCATTGCCAATAACAGATCTACTATTTTCAGCCATATCCGATATATGACTTTTAACTTTCAGTTGGATTTGCCAAAGTGGCTTTGACAAGTCTAGATCGTTCAACCCAAGTGAGTCTCTAGTCATCAACAAACCTAAAACACCACAAAAAAAAAATAAAAAAGATCAAGTGCATTGAATTAAGCAAAAGAATAAAATAAAATAAAATTGCCTTAATTAATATTTAACTAGTTTCGATTTGTTTTAAGATTATTATGCATTGTTCCCCAGTAACAACACTAAATCCTTGTTGGAATTATTGCAAGTATACAGATCGCAATAGTAATATACGATTGAATACCGAGTATCATCCTTAAGGAATGGTTGATGGGTAATAATCCTAAATCCCAATCTAATATTAGTATTAATTTTATTAAGGCTCAAAATCAAGTTTGGATGTACTAAACTAAAATTAGATTAAAAACAAACAAGTATTGGATTGAAAACAACATCACCTAAGATTCTAGGATAGTAAAATTTTATATGATTCCTTTAATTCTTATTTCTGTTAATCTAATCCCTAATTCTGTCGGTTATAACACTTTTTACTAAAACCCTCTTTCAAGATGCCTTAATAGCTATTAGTTACGTTCTCGAATACCCCATGCCAAGGTGTACAATTAACAAACTAATTCAATAAATCAAAATATACGTGCAACCTCTTATAGAATCAACAACCTCCCAGTCAATTGATTGTTCTAGGACTGTACTTTAATTATGCAACCATTAAACCTCTCTTCCAAGTTAGTTTAACAGTCTTAGATCAATTTATCTATAACTAGTAAATAAAAAGCATTAAACACACAAAGTATAAAACAAAACCTCATAATAGATTAATCAAAATAAAGAATCAAAGGTTCTTATAATCCAAATTACATCCTCGAAAGTAAAACTACTTAGTCGGACATCTTATTGAGATCACAAAATAAATAATTAAACAAGTACAAGATCAACATAGAGTCTTGATTTCGTTCTTTGCCTTCTTCTCCGTCTTTGCTCTCTGTCAATTATGTTGCTTTCAAAAGCAAAATAGTCGACCTCTATAAACCCTAATACAATTCCCTATTTATAGATGTCCTTTAAAAGCTTATAAAATCTCCAAAATCATGGTAACGAACCATGGCAGTGTCGTTGTTCAAAATCTGGAAAACCTCCAAACTATGATGTTAATTGCACTACCGCAGTAATGCACCATGGTAGTCTCGATCATCAAATTTTTGAAAAATTATGAACTTGCGTTAACTATGACATTACCACGATAATAAGCCACAATAATCATTGTGCATGAAATTTCTCTCTTGGCTTACAGTAGTAATGACTTCCTGCAATGCCTCACATTCTAGATACCTTGGTACTGGTCCACAATAGTAATCTACTTGATTTTTCCTATGTTCATGCTTTGGTTACTGTGGTCACCTGTATACCACCGTAGTCAGTTGGTTTCTTGCCATTTTGAATCTTTTCTATCTTCTTTCTACAATGTATTTATTCCCACCCAACTTGAACCTACATTAACCACTAAGATCCTTTCCCTGACATTAAATCACAAGTATGAATGCATAAAAAAACATATTGAAATTCTCTAAATAAGTAAATAACATGAAATGCTCATATAAACGTTTATCTACCTATATATAAATAAATATTTCCTATTTCCTATCTAAGCCCGTGCGAAATGTATGCCAAATACATATAATATAATTAGTATGTAATTCAATTAACAATGTAACACCCCGCTTCCTGTGCCCTGGGCCCACATTATCCGACAGTGCTTTCTATTTTTAGGGATAGGCAACTCAGGAAGCGGGCTCCATGTCACATTATTTTCTTTCCTTTTTCTTTCAAATCCTTAAGACTTTCTGAGTAACAATAACTCAAATAAAATAATTCAATAAAGATGAACATTGAGAAATATTTAGATAACATAATTCAATATCATTAATCAAATTAAAAATTCAAAAGATATATAGCCTTTGTATTTTTTATAGCAGAAATAAATTTTAAATTTCTAATAGAGTAAATTGGGCAACATGCCTTACAATTTAATAAACTCTCAAAAAACAATCTAAGTTTCTTCTATAAGGTCTTGATATATCAATTTTCAAGTGATGAGCTTGAAGCGCGGTGAATCACTCCAAATATTTAATTCATTATTTTAACAAAGAAAACAAACATGCCAAGCATTTTCAAGATATTATGTGATTCAAATAGTTCATTATTTTCAATTGTAATTAAGACTAAAAGGGATCAACATCTGTGTTCCAGATCTAGGGAGAAAGATTATTCCTGAAACTCAAACCCATCTTAGTGATGTGGGATCACTCTTGAAAACCCTGTTTACTCTAAAATCAAACTTGACACTCATTCTAAGTCAAAGGTCCAGCATGGTTGGAACACACACGAAGAAATCTTTGTCGTGCTAGTACATGGTTAGAATCTTAATTAATTTTTGATTAAGTATAAAAACATAACATTTATATAAATAAACTGAACTTAAATAAAAAATTATGTATATAAGCATTGTAACATCATAACATCATAGATCATGCATCTTTATTCATGTGAATATAAGCATGCATATTCTACATGACATATATAATAATTGATCATGCATATTCAAAGCATCATATGCATGCAAGCCTTATTTAAATCAAAATAATAAAGTAAAAGTTGAAAATCATTTCCACGTCAAGTAGCAAACTCCTTTTGAATCTTTTGTTGAACATCCTTTAGATCTCCTCAACTGCTAGCATAGAAATTTGTATAGCAATTCGTTATTACTACTCTAATTATTGTTTAGAATAGCTAAAGAGAGAAAAGGGATGCCAATAAGGAAGCAGAGAGAGCAAGAATGAATTTATTCAGTTCTTGTTGGAATGAAGAAGATGAGGGCCCAAGCAGGGTTTATACAGAGTTCAAATGGGCGGGATTTGACATGTTTGGGGTGTTTCCAACACAAGAAACTTGCTAACTCCTCAACTTTGAGTACAAGAATTAGTAAGTGGGTTAAATTAGGGTTTTGGAGGTTGTTTTGCGCACAAAAACCTTCTTTTTTGGATTTTTTTATCGCACTACCGTAGTAACGAAGTGGTTATCACGATAGTCACAAGCAGTAACACATTCTCGATTTTCCTTTTCAGTGACACTACCGTGGTAACGACCATCGTTTTTGCAGTAGTCACATGTGAATTGCGTTTTGTAACACCCCGCCTCTCATGCCTGGGCCCACGTCATCCAATGATATCTTACTTTGGGCTGCCCGGGAGGTGGGTCCGTGTTGCGTTATCCTTATTCCATTTTTTTCCATATCTATGAGATATCTTGTGCACATTAATCTATGTACAAAAATCTATGATGCCATGAAATAAAATATATCCTTTATTATTAAATAGAAAAATTTAAGGGTTATAACAAAATGAAATATTAATTGAATTTGGGCCCACATGCCCTACAATGAATAAAAATTCTTACATGTTACATGACCTCATGCCGCCTTGATAATTAATTTCCTAAAATATTAAAATAAGAGGTTAGCTATAAAGCCTCGTGAATCATCCCAAATATTTAATTCATTATTTCAAGAAAATAAAACATGCATAGCAACCACTTACAAAGAATTAAATAATTCAACAAATTTATTATTTTTTGTTGTCATTAAAGACCAAAAGGATAGCCCCCAACATTCTGTCCCTAGGGAAAGAGCTACTATACTGAGCTTAGACCCATTGGAGTAAAGTAACATTAAATTTGAACCCTTTATTTCCTCACAACCCCTGTTTGGAATGCTCATGGTACAAATTTGACCCTATGCCGGTATGTTGTTAAAATCTCTATTAATCTTTTATTAATCGTAAGAGCATAACAAATAACTATAAAAGAACAATTTAAACATTCCAACGGTATAACATTACACAACAAATCAACATAGAAAAATGACTTTAGATTTTTAATGTAGAAGATCGTACAGGACACAACTACAGAGCATACTCTCTCAATCATGAATAATATAATAATTTAAATAAATTAATTAAAATACATTTAAAAGAAAATAAGTTGACCACACAAGCAGACATTATTTGAATCAAAATAATAAATCAAAAGATGAGAGTCATTTTATATTGAGATCGCTTCCTAAATTCTTTTCAAATCTTTTTGCAAAGATTCATGTAGCACTTTGTTGCTACTACTTTGCAGGCTATTTAGAACAACTTTAAGAGAAAAGGGACCAAAGATGCCAAGAAGGAGGCAGAGAGAAAGCAAGGAGTATTATTCTTATATAGAGTCTCCAAGGGTTAGTTTCATAATATTTTACTTTCCTAATGTAGCAAACTTTTGCTTTTGTTTAGTTGGGGTGGCTAAGGGTTTGGGATTTGAATTTTAGGGTTTTTTTTATATTTCTTTCAGGATTTTTGATTTTTTTGTATTTTTTAAATATTTTCTTTAAATTTTTTTTATATCAAAGCGCACACAGGCCCGCATGCGATTTCACGCACGGCCCAGCGCGCCTGTGGCACAGGCGCAAGGGCCCATGCACCCATAATTATATATATATGTGTGTGCGTGTGTGTGTGTGTGCAAAAATTTTTTTATTTTTGTTTTTTCTAAATACATCTAACCAAATGTTTTTGTACCTAGTAATTTAAATAAGTTTACATATATATTTTCACACACACACACACACACACATATATATATATATATATATTTAAGTTTCAAAAATATTATACTACATATATTATCTAAAATATTATTTTCTTATACTAAATATTTTAATAGTGAAGACTATTATAATAATGAAGAATATCATGCATATATACATACTAAATATATATATATATACAGGGATGAAGAAGTGTGATTCTCCATTTCTGTTAAATGGAAAGAACCCAAGTGAGAGTATATAGATCTTAACTATAGCATGTGGTACCCACAATCACCCGACAACTAAATACCTTAAAGGTCACTTGTACGCGAGTAGGTTGGACAAGGATGAGGTTGAGGTCATGTTACAAATGATGAAGGCCAATGCACGACCAAGAGAGATTTTAATGACATTAAAGGAAAGAAATGCAATGAATTCTTTCGCTTTGAAGACTATCTACAATGCAAGACAAAAGCAAAGATTAATAGAAGTAGGGGGTAGGACACAAATGCAACAATTGTTGCACTTGTTGGATGAATCACAATACACTGAGTGGCATAGGTGTAAAGCTGAAAGTGATGTAGTGAGAGACATATTTTGGGCTCACCCGCATTCAGTTGAGCTATTGAAATCTTTTTCTGAAGTTTTGTTAATAGATTGTACCTACAAGACAAACAGGTACAAATATCTTGTTGTTTAGATTGTTCGTGTGACATCTACGAATATGACATTTACTAGTGCATTTGGCTACATTTCCACTGAAAAAGAAGACACTTACACTTGGTGTCTACAAAGATTAAAATAGTTGATTGTTGGATTTCTTAGGCCTAATGTGATTATCACTGATAGAGATTTGGCCCTTATGAATACAATTGCTAATGTGTTCCCCGAAGGCACAAACTTATTATGTACATGGCACATCAATAGGAATGTTTTGGCCAACACTAAAGAAATGTTTTCCAAGGAAAATGATTTCAACAAATTTCTTCGGAATTGAAATGCCTTGGTGAACTGTGAGACGAAGGTTAAGTATAATATGAAGCTAGGGCATATGGAGGCGGAGTATAAGGCATTTGATAAGGTTCTTGCATATGTTGAAAATACCTGGTTTAACCAATTCAAAGAAAAATTTGTAAAGGCTTGGACTGATAAGGTGATGCTTTTTGGGAACACAACAACCAATAGGGTAGAGAGTGTACATGCCAAGTTAAAGAGGTACCTTGGGTCTTCACAAGGAAATTTTGTGACCTCATGGAGTGACATCAATGTAATGCTTGAGCTACAACACACAAAGATCAAGGCATCGTTTGAAAAGAGTTCGAGTATCGCTATGCATCAGTTCTAGGGCTGCATTGGATAAGATTCAACTTGAGTTGCAACATGTACAGATTGTTGGTGTTGATAAAGGGTGTTGTGGTTGTGTGTTGCATACAACACATGGGTTTCCATGTGCACATGATCTTGCTATGTATCAAGTTGCCCACTCGCCGACCTCATTAGAGGATATCAATCTTTATTGGCAAAGGCTTAGCCTTGATAACCCTAAAAGACTGGGAGACTTCAATTATAGAGCTTTATTAGAAAAAATGGAAGATAAGATAGAGATAAGTGATGAAAATGGAAGAAAAAAGATTGTGCAAGCCCTATTAGAAATTGTCTCTCCATCTGTCTCCTCTATGCTTCCTCCTACTAAAAAAATCAAAACAAAGGGAAGGCCAAAGAAGGTGGATACAAAGTGAAACCCCTCCCATTTTGAGTATGTTATTTCTATTGGCTCGAGCTCCTCATCCAATGCAGTACTGAAAAAGAAAGTTTCGCATTAAAAAGTTTATAGGACTAGGTCAAAGATGACATTGAATTATCTTGGGGGATTTCATGTTGGGTGGCATGATCACATTCTAAATGTGATTGATGTCAAGGCCGATGGTAATTGTGGGTATCGTGTCAATGCAACAGGCTTCGGTCTTGGGGAGGATGGTTGGTAGCAGGTGAAGATTGATATGGTATGCGAGCTTAACAATTGGGAAGCCTAATATGCCAGTTATCTCGATTCAACCAGGGTACAATAATTGAAAGAATCATTGAAATGTGACCAATTACCAACTCCACGAGAGAAATGGATGACACTACTTGACATGGGTTTATTGGTGGCAACTATTTTCAACGTAGTGTTAGTCCAATTATCTAGTGATCAATGCATGACATTCCTCCCACTACAAAAAGAAACATTGCCTTTTCAAATAAGGAATATGATTGGGATAGGATTTGTTAATGATAATCACTTTGTCAGAATAAACATCTACACCTTTTCTTTAATTAGTAATTTGATAAATAATTATGCTTGTGAATAATTATGTTCATTATATGTAGGTTTTGCTCAAGTCTAATGTGCCTATTTGTCCAATATCAAAAGAATGGCACATAGTCAAGGATCCCCGGGCTGAAGGTTGGGCAAACCACTACAACGTGTTTGATGTTTATGAAAAAAATGTCCCACATAGCGAAGAATTTATTAGTCTCAATACTCCGTAGCCTAGTTTTTTCTATGTACACAGGACCTTTGTACACAAATTTATTATAAATTTTGTACAACCTTTTGATGTAAATAATTATATGTTGTCAACTTTGAATGAATTTTTGATGTAAATGATCGTTATGTGACTAATTAGATATTTTAAGTACATTGTTGCTTACATTTGAAATGTGCGCTAAAATAAAAAAAAAACCCTCTTGGAGTAGGTCTCGGCCCAGTTTGGCTGAGACCTACACAATTGGTTTCAGCCTAGATTGGCCGAGACCCAAATTGGATTTTCGGCCCTGGGTAGTCGAGACCAATACTATGAGTCTCAGCCCTGGGTGGCCAAGACTCTGCTATTTGTCTCAGCCCACCTGTACTGAGATCTATGTGATGGTCTCGACCCACCTGTACTGAGACCCACAGTGAGGGTCTCGACCCTGGGTGGCTGAGACACATTCCAACACAGGTTTTTATTTTATTTTTGTTAAATTTCAGCAATAATTTAAAATGCAAGGGCCGAGACCATCAGTGCGAATTTAAAATGTACACTAATTACATGTATACACACATAAATATTAAACAAAGATTTAATTTTTAAGTTTCTATTGATTACAGTTCAAAGTTATTACAATGTCTCCCAAAATTCCTAAATCTAAGTATCACGAGATGCCCTCTGCTTCATTGGAAAAAAACTTCAAAATGGTTGCGATGATCCAGCAACATCAGGCAGAATAGGGCTCGAAGGTGTGTTTGCCTCATCAACAGTCCCGAAAGTCGCTCCTCCAATGTCAATACCTGCGAGCGCATCGATCATGGAGTTAACACAGCTGCGTGCTCCATCAAGGGTTAATTAGTCTTTAGGCAGTGATCTCCACTGTAGCCCAATGTCCAATGCAACCCTATTCTACTGGCACAAAAAATTATAACTATTAAAAGACAAACATTTATTGTTGTTTTAATCTTCAACGTAATGAATATTTATCTAGATGATATCGTTGTCTAAATTGTGGCTGCCATGCTCATCAAATGCCTCTGGGTTTTCAACAATAGGATGAGATATTGATGAAAACCACTCCATATAACCTGGTGATGCGTCCTATGGGTGACGTGCCTCACCCCCCCCCCCCCCCCCCCCCTCTGAACAGTAGCATGGACGCGAGCGCGCCCAGACC
>JAJIYU010015729.1:0-12503 GCA_030144865.1 Tinospora cordifolia | reverse complement strand
TATAAAATCTTAACACCATCTCCATCTATTGGGAGTCTTCTCACTAAGGAAAGATCACACAACAAATCAATGTCGATCAATTTCCAAACCAATTATCCAAGTTCATCATTTTTGAGGCAACAGTTTTACATGGCATCAACCTTGGGGTCAGATCTAACCCTTCCCAGCTTTTCGAAAGATTTGTTCTAGCTCTAACATTTCCAACGTAAAAGAAGTCTATTATCAGTTTCTCACCTCAAGAAGACCCGTTTCCAACGATGAGACCAAAGCTCTGAAAAATTTTGCCACATTTAAACAAATATAAACCACCCCATTATTATGTTCCGTTAACAAGATTCCCTTCATTTTCTAATCTCTTTCTTTTTTCACCCAAGATTCTTTGGTACAATTTTGTTCTGAAATGGAGCTTATTTGGCATTTTTTTTTTTTTAAATGTTATGTACTGTTAGACAACGTCCAATAATTGCTTCAGAAAGCTAAAAGTTAGCCTTCGGCCATCTGACTACCCGGTGTAAGCATATTTTCAATTTTGACCCTACGAATTTCGCACAAGACACCAAAGAAGCATGAGATCAAGACCTTAAATTCAAGACACCGAAATCATGGACAAAGCTCAAATTACACATTCGAAAGCTATTCAAAAAAAATGGTATAAATGAGCTTTTTCTAGGATTACATAAACTTAGCACTACGAAAGCCAGCAATTGCGCAACTTACAGCAGATCAAGGAACAAGTGATTGGAAGCAAGGAAGATACACCAAGTAATGGTTGTGAACAAATTAAACATGAATTAACAGAGAAAATTAGAAACCTACCACCCCCTACACAAGTCAGATCATGGAATAACACACAGTTGGAGCTTAGGCTTGTCCTTGTGGCTGCGCTAGACTTGCTCAAACAGCATCATCATTCCTCCATTCTCATTGACTAACCAACTTTCCTGCGGTCAAAAAGGGGCACTGCAGTCTCCCCTTCTTATCCTATCCTCCCACTCTAGACAAAGAACTAAAGCTGTAACGGGAGTTAAATGTAAAACCAAAAATATGAGTCGTCTGATAGTTTAGCAGGTTCAATTACTAGTTTTGTCAAAAACAAAAGGGCAAGAATCATGACATGCCCAAGCTTCAAAAGACCAAACCAGATTCTCTTTAACTATTTTCTCCAACATTGCGCCCCCTCTTTTTTTCCTCAAAAAGAGCAGCACATGCCTAGAAATACACAAACACTTGGAGATGCTGCAACACCATAAATTATAAAATCTAAGAAAAGTAACAGACAACTTAATTTATTTGCATTGCATCAGCATGGTACTTCTCCAAGTCAGCATCCAAATCTTCTGCAGATACTTGTTTTTGCTCCCCCCTGCCTCTTCCCCGCCCACGTCCTCCTCCCCTCCCAGAACCACGTCCACCTCGGATTCGTGAAGACGCTCCACCTCTTCCTTGACCACTGTTGCCCAAGCAAACAAAGAAAATACTATGAAATGCATTGTACCAATAACTGACAAAATAAACAGGGGAAAAACAGAAAATCATAAAAAGTCAAACAATAAAAAATAATAAAAAAAAAGTTATTGAAGGCTTATATTAACTAAGATTTGTGTGATAAATAAAAGAAACGGAAAATTCCTTAGAGAATAACTAAAAGTCTCAAATAATGGAATGAAATACTCGTTAGTGGTGCACATTACTCAAGAACTTATAGAAAGCCAGATTGCTGATTAAGAAATCTCAAACATATGAAACAATGAGGATTCCGGACATAAAATTTGTATAGAACAAATCCTTCCTATGTCTCTCTTTATCACTAGCACAAGTGAAAATACAAAACCAAATTAGTAGTTTTTCCACATGCTTGATCAAACCAAATAATAGACTGAAAGAAGAGACTCAAACTGTGTGCTGCCATGGTGTACAAACAAAAACACTCAACATCCAAATGTTGACTAAGGTGGCATTCAATAACTCTACTTAACCGCTTCTATTTCAAAACTAACCTAGTAGAGGAATCTACTAACTAAACAATTTTTTTTAATTACTCTTGTAGAGGTCGTACCTCAGTTTTAATTAAAGCTTGTTAGCCTCTACTTTTTTAGAGGTTGCATTGGAGTCACAAAACAGCTCAAAAAACAGCGGCAAACAGGTCAGAAGCCAGTGGAAGTTGAAAATAATAAGATCAAACAGAATTTAGAAAATAAGAAGAAATAATTGTTGGCCAGGGTCACAATAGATTCGAACTCGAACAACTGAGGAAAAAAAAAATCATTAGGCTGAATCAGTAAACAAGTTTCTCGATGAGCATACAAATTGACCAATGATTTGAAGAACAAGAGAGAGAAACTGAATAAGAATCAATAGAGGACTGTTTCAATAAGAAAATTTACCGGAATTCCCCAAGGTTAATTTCAATTTCATAGTCTCATTCTTTGCCTCAAGCATAGAGGTTTATTCATAGGTAAATGCAAACAGCACACTTGATGATGAATAAGAATCAATAAAGTATTGTTTCACCACAGAAAAAAAGTCATACCACAGAATTCCCCAAGGTCGGTTTCATTTCACAATCTCATTCTTTGCCTCAACGTTGAGGTTTTTTCACGGTTAAATGCAAACAACTTAACTTGAAGCTACAATAACAGAGTCATACCAAAGAATACCCCCCAAGAAATTTCTAATTTCACATTGCCTCAAAATGACCATTCTTCCATGGGTAATCACAAAGCAAACAAATTAACTTCATTGATTAATATGTTTGCACACATTCCATCAAGCCATGGAAAATTGGAAGAAATAATTGAAGTGGGACATTCAACCAAGTGATCCACCAACACATATATTTCCTCAAGCTTGCTTGAGGCGCTCCACATCAAATTACACCTCAATAATTGAGATACAGAGCGTTTTACCTCAGGCATACGCCTTAAGGCACCTCACTACTCCATATCGTGCCTTAATGTTCCTCACTTTCCTATTCATTTAAAAAAGTCAATTAGAAAAAAGCATTCTATCAAATAGTTTTTTTTCTCTTTGATTATATAAAATGCAAAAGATTAAAAAGATTTAGAAACTTTGACTTTAACCTATATTTTGACTTGTAAAAATCTGAATCAATTTGATGAAGTTCAAAAAGTTTCAAAAAAAACTTTAAAAAAAACGCCATCATGAAAAATTTTCAAAAATTTTTATATGGATGATAAAATAATGACTATCAGAAATGGGAAAAATAAACATAAGTAGATACTCTTCAAAAATAGAAGTATAGATATAACAAACTGAAACATACATTTTAACAATTCAAAAGGTTGGATCTGAACCCTTCTAAATCTCTCTTTCGATCTCTATCACCATACAAATATTGACATTTCCATCAACCTTTTTGTTTTACCTAGTTTAAGAATCACGCTTTATTTTCCACACTTCATTTTTGTTGTCAAATTTTAGCAATCAAAACTTGTTAATTTTTTTTTTTTTTTGAAGACATGGTGGTGTCCGAACCTTTGGCCCGACTAGTCCACCATGGGGTTACCCCATCCGCCTCAAGACCAGGACCCGAGAGACAACAAGAGCAAATGGCAGGGGCAAGAGTCGAACACGTGACCCTTTGGGAGCACGAACCCAACTTGACCACCACGCCATCGCCCCCGAGGGCTAGCAAAACTTGCTAATTTTCTATCACTTCTTGGTTTTTCTCTTACAATTGAGCAATGATGCAATCTTTCAAAAAGTTGAAAATAATTTGACTAATTTTCACTAAGTTCGCTTATTTTTCATACTATAAGATTTTAAGAAATTTATGTTTCAATTTTGTTACAACAGTAAGATGTCACCAGCATGGTAGTCAAAATCATGAAACATTAAAGCATATCAAATTGACAATAAGATTCATGATCCATATGTGAATTGCATGTTTTGTGTATGTGTGTGTGTGTGTGTGTACACCAATTCATGATTCAAGTCAACTCACTATGATTCAATTAGTAATTCACTAGTGATGCATACACAAAGTGATTCATTAAGCTGATTCAAAACATTTTGAGGTGAATCAAATCATGAAACATATGACTCATTGATTTGAATTGCAATTTCAACTGAGTTACAGAATTGTTATTGTTGGTTCTTATTGATATGTGCTTTTTTGCTTCTTTCTTTGATTAAGTTTTAAATATCAAAAGAAATTAATATAATGCTAAGAACAAGTTAAAAAATTAAAAAGCATTAGTGCTATTATGAACATAATTTTGTGTACTTAAAAAACTGTAAAGCTTTTTATTAATTTTTATATATTTTGAATTTTTTTAATCAAAAATTAATGCATAGTTAAGTTTTCAAAGAATTTTATGCCTCGCTTTACTCAAGCACGTGCCACACCTTGCATCTTGCAGTTTCAACAGCATATTCAAAACATTGATAGTTTTCAAAAAGGTATATAGCCCTTGCCGCAATTATTAAAGAATACTAATAAACAAACTCTTATCCTTGAGGATGATATGTAGAGATGAATAGAGAAGGCTAATTCACGAGAATATGCCAGAGTTGTTTAATCTGCCACTGCACTACTATGCTGAAAGAAACTAATGATGATTTCCCCAATGCCCCCATGCAAACACATTCTTGCAAATTCATCGCAAAATGCTTGACTGATTAATCTGCCATTCTGCTAGCATCTGATGATTACTTTTCCCATCACCCACAGATTATTCCATTGATTTTCTGAAGCATCATAGCACCAGATGAAAAGAAAGGCATCATCAGAGAGCCATTACATACCCTCAGATCATTGGAAATCTTAACCTTGCCACTTTAGAATACCATATAATTTGAGGGCACTAGTACATGTATATTTTACCTTTTTATATCTGAATGCAATATGATGTGAATGCATAGAGTATAAAAATACAAACCTTCTTGGAACACCATTGGGATTCCCAAGTATGCCATTAGTAGCAGGAGGCATTGCACCAGCAGTCATAACATTTGTTCCAACAATTTCTATTTTCATTGGCTTCCCATCAAGCTGAACGTTATTGTATCTCTTGACAGCTGCCACAGCATCAGCCCGCCGTGAGAAAACCACCTCTGCCGTTCCCTGTTGTAAGAATTTTTCTTTATTATAGCATTTGGAAATCAATCCCCACACAAAACTGTAAATCCAGACTAAAAGAGGTACCTTTGATCTGCCACTCCTATCATAATGAATTGAATAACGTTTCAGATCACCAACCTCTGAAAAGAGCTCCTGCACAAACAAAATTCAACTTAAAACCAGAAAACAGATCTTAAGGATGCAATATTCCAAGTACACCAAAGTTGAGAACCAAGTATGAAACACATAGTAATTAAATAAAAATAATAAAATAAACTGAAGTATATAGAAAGTCTACAACAAGCCAAATAAATCACATTAACAGACAGATGAACACAGTTGTACAAACAGACCACGATCATTGAGCTCACAAGTATAAACCCAAACTAGAAAAAAATGTAGAACATGGTACAGCCAAAACCAAAAGTTACCAAAAATGTCCATGCAAAAACTAGGATGCACTGGTCAACCTAGGTTTATTTATAACAAAAAAACCAGTCCTGCCCAATGTAATTTGGTAAAAATTTCCACCTTAAACAGTCCGTGCATTTTAATATTAAAATAACACTTGACTGTTATTGGCTCAAACAAACTCATCTAAGAGAGTGAGTACGATAGCATGAGAGAGATGACTGCGTGTATGGAGTGCATACATCAACCATGACAAAATGAGGAAAAGGAGAATTCAAGTCAATTCAATTTCTAATTGGATCTTAGATCAGGGCAGTTGCTTCCATTTTATTTAATGGTTCATGGTTGTTGGGTACTTTTATTTTGAGATTGTAAAAATCTCTGTGCTTCTGCTTCCCTGGATGCACTTTTGATGCCACATGGTAGTTTTTTTCTTTCCTTTTTTTTCTTAATGAATGTAAAACACGGGCACACAAACAACAAAACCCCTCAAATGCTGTGAGTCTAGAAATCTCCTTGTGCACTTCAACAAGATCAGGAATTCATGGACATTTACACACAACTTCAGTGAAACACTGAAATGCACATTCAATGTAGTTAAAAGAGTTTATCAAAAGACCAAGAATTTGGACAATTTTATTCGACCTATCCACAGAAAATTTAATTGCAGACCAACAATTAAAAACATAAATTCAAGTTTGACATTGCTCTCACACAAACATTTGCATGTATTTGAAATATTTTGAATTGGCCAAAATTACATAATGAGCACCTCCGAATATCTATTTAAATGCATAAAACACCACTCAACATCATTCTGTAAAATAGATACTGTGCATATCACATACCAAGCTTAGAAATAAATATCGTACTATTAGTTGTAGAAAACACAAAACTTGTCACATTTTCGAGTTTAAAAGCCCTTCATGCATATTAAATGGGACTTATCACTTAGGCACTTAACTAAATCAAAAGGATCAAAAAATATATTAAATAGATAAAAAGATACAACTAAATAGAAACGGATACAGTCTTAGGAACCTTTGAATATGCAACTCCTTCAATAACAATGAAATCAAAATTTTATTACAGAAAATCAGATTTAAAGAGGAGGAGGAGGAGGGGGAAAGAAAAGAAAAGAAAAGAAAAGAAAAGAAAAAGAACTACTGCAGCAGCCCCTTTATGTTAACTTGGCACATTATCATCAAAAACAAACTATCCAAGGCAACTAGACACCAACCTATTCAAAATTAAAAGACACAGAAACATTAATTAAAAAAAATTATGGATATCCTTTGCTTTTCCAACGCTCCATCAACTGTTGACCATGAACTTAATTGAAGAAAAGATCTTTTTACAGGGCCCTATCTCATATATTTTTCTTCACCAAATAAACAAGGATAGTATTTTAGAGTGAATCAAAGATACATAGTACATCAAGAAAACAAACCAAACTACACACATGCAATAAAACTTTTGAAGAAATACTAGTCAAAAGAGAAGCATCAGTATAGAAGGCACTAGCAAAACAGTCACCTTTTACCTCATCATAAGAACAACAGAAACACATGTCACTAAAACAATAAGTTCTCCCCAAATTGACCAATAGGAGGGGCCTCCTCAACAATTGACATCCCTGCAGGGTAATCTCTATCTGATATCTCAAAAAATCCATTCATAGTAGTCAAGATCTTTTCATAAGAAGGCTGCCAATATTTTGAAAGTTCTCAAGAACATCCCACACATAGATAGGGCCAAAACAATCAATGTCAGGGCCACTATTCTTCTTTGCTGAGCATAATTCAGCGACACACTTTAGCCAGCGTCAAAACTTAATGGTTGCAGATATTTCAAATAAGCTAGACAAGAGAAGCAGTTTATAGCACTACTACCTTCAAGACAGCTTGCACGAAGATTAATCCGAAAGCAAGCAATTAAACCACGTCAGCCACAATCATGAACATAGCACCTCCCAGCTGCTAAGATTCCATACAATACCCTGAAAAACTTCAATGCTTTTTCACAAAGCCAATAC
Source organism: Tinospora cordifolia (assembly GCA_030144865.1). Lineage (NCBI taxonomy): Eukaryota > Viridiplantae > Streptophyta > Magnoliopsida > Ranunculales > Menispermaceae > Tinospora > Tinospora cordifolia. The sequence goes on along the minus strand of JAJIYU010015729.1, from coordinate 4,974 downwards.
TCCAGCTGAATTTTCCCAAAGGAGGTCAATGTTACAAGCTTTCAACACAAAACTCATGACACTTCTTAATGAAGTGATTCCACAAGCATCTTGCCAGATCCTTACTCCCAACTCTCATCTCAATAACCAACCACCGGTGGTGGTCCACCACAACCATCTAGACAAACCACAGTTGATGCTCAAACTCCACGTCCACTAGCTAAAATGTTCACCAAATCAATTAATAATTCATTGGCATCACTGACATAAACTTATCCATTACTATTGCCTTCTTAGACTTATTGAGACTCAACCTAAGAACAAAAACAGAAAGAGGATGCAGAACTTCTGGCCTAGACCCCACAAACCAATGACATTTGACCAAAATAACCATCTTCCGCAATCTAAATCCATGGATTTCTTGGACATTTCACCGCTTGAACCCATACGCCAGTTGATCTTGAAGACTGCTGAAAAGACAGATACCACGTGACATGAAGTACTCATCTAACATATAAAATGACCTTACTAAACTTTGGTTACCACAACTTGTCCTCTTGCTTCATATGGCTTAACTATAGCTCCAAGAAACTAAAATACCACCAATCACATGCCTGGTCATGTTCTCCATTCCAACTTTTGAAATTGATACCAGCTTGCTTGTTCTAGTAATACACGTCTCATAAATGACAGGAGCATTAATGAAAATGCGGATCAAAAAAATATTAAGGACATCCTCTAGTCTTAAGCCCCAGTGCACTGCCACATACTAAACTTACAGCTCCTTATCAGCATCACCCACACACTTCTGCTAGGAACACTTAAAAGGACCACAATAGAAAACAAAGAATAAAAAACAAAAAGACAATTCTTCTTCGCCATCAAAGGCAATACAAGTTGATGCTGGAAAGACCAAACTCCTTTGCCTCTTCAGTCACCAAATAGTATGCATTAATCACATTGGAAAAGATCTGTGTGGAACAATGTGGTCTTGCATGTCCCCGAATAAAATTTGTAACATTTTTGTGCCGCTTGAGGTATCATTCCCCAAAACAGAACTTCCAAAAAATCTTGCATCTTCTTCTCCTATCATGATCCAGACTTTTCATCTGAGCTCATGCACCCAAGATCATTTGTCAGGCACATCATAATAAGTTTAAAGCAACAAAAATTCACTCAATTCAAGTTTCATCCACAGGCAATTGAGCACTCATTAGAGTAGCACATAACCCGAATTTTAGAGATAATGACAACTGCTAACAAAATCCACCCTTTCATGTCAGTCAAAACATTGTAACAAATAATTAGAAAAGAAATCCTACATATTGAACACTTAAGAGAAAATACGGGGGGAAAAAAGATTTTAGGAACTAGTGTACTTCCAGTGGATACTGATTAGTAATTTCACTTAACTTCCTAGAAAGTATTACGATGGGCATCAAGATTTGGTTTTGAATATTCCGGATTTTTATTAATAAGCATATTATAGAGTAGAAGTAGACACTTGAACATCAAATTCATAAGGAATGAAAACTAACCATCAACCCAAAAAAATAAATTGAAAACAAAAGAAACTAGAAAAGAATTTTAGAAAAACAAAAGTATAAAGATACTGCAATAGTGATATTTACCTTGATATCCTCATTCGAGACACCGTAATCCAAGTTAGATATGTAGAGCTTGGTTCCAGTCTCGATTGCAGACATTCGACCACCTTGCACGACCGGATAAGCCGTTGCCTGATCCGTAAACATATCATGCTGCCAAGTTGAATCAGGAGCCTGAATCAGCTGCTGTTTTCGGATCGATTAAACAAACCAAACACTCGCAATGTGAGATTGGAAGTTCGAAAGCGCACATGGATCAAAAGAATAATCGAGCAAATACACAGACACACAAGACAGATCAAGCGTCAGAAACCCAAGCTCACTCGCACCTTTCCCATCGAATAAGGAGCGCTCCGATTCGCCCCGCGGTTTGGAGCTCGGCGAGACGGACCGGGACCAGAACCTCGGCCTCTACCTCTGCCGCCGCCGGCACCACCCCCACCTCCGGCGGACTTCTTGTTGCTCTTGATGAGATCGTCGAGAGACATGTCTAAAGCGCTAGACATTTTTTTCGAGTAAACCCTAATAATAACGCAATACGAAGGGTTTTGAGATAGTTATACCAGATCAGAAGAAAGGTTATGAGAGTAAAATTAGGGTTTAGAGGAAGTGTCTATGACGGCAGAAGAAGAAGAAGAAGACGAGATTTTTAGGGTTTTGGAGAGGCGGAGATGATAGGAAATATGGGGAAGAAAACGGTCGTTCCCTGGCAGTCGTAGCGCGTGCAGAAAGGATCCGAGAGATCCAATCAGGCCTAACCGAGGGAGGTTATAGATTTGCGTTTAGAACGTCTAGAGAACTTAGAAAATTGAAGGAAGCAAGCCGTCAAATGGTGTCGTGGTGTAGTTGGTTATCACGTCAGTCTAACACACTGAAGGTCTCCGGTTCGAGTCCGGGCGACGCCACTAGTAATTAGTTATTGCATTCTTTTTATTATATATTTTATTATATATAAAAGAAATTATCATATCAGACCCTAAAAAAAAAAATCATAATATCTGGTTATATTTGTATTTCATAACTGTTTTCTAGCAGGAAGTAGCCCATCTTGAAACTCTTTTTTTCTGAGCGTTAATTATCTCAAAAAATGCAAAAAAAGATAAAACAATGGGTGGCCCTCAAACCAGTTTTGTTAAGAATTTATCATCTTGACGCTATAAAAAAAAAGAAGAAAAAAAATTAAAAATCATTATATCTGGTTGTATTTTCATTTCGTATCTTTATTTTAGAATTAATTAGCCCATTTTAAATTTTTCTTTTCTCGGTGTAAAAATATAAAGATAATAATTACTATGTTTCCTTTCATGATGCACATGTATGATTATCATCGTCTTTCTTCTTCTTTTAATTTTCCTCTTTTTATGCTATTTTAAGCCCGCCCAGCATTTCTTCTTTCTCTACCACTTCATTCTTCTTTTTTTAACTATTTTTTAATGTTTTATTTTGTGTTACTATTTTTATTAATTAAAGAATAGTTCTATCTTGATACTTTTTTAATGTAAAAATTTTTTCTACCTGCTGTTTTTGCTTTTTTTTATTCTTGTTGTCTACATGGTATCAGAGCCATCGTTTCGTTCTGTTGATCCGGTGGTATGTATGTAATGTTTTGGTTTGGTAATGATATTTTCTGAGGTATTTTTTAGCCTATCTGTTTTTCTGATTGGTTATCTCATGGAACAGTTAAATATTCATATCTTCAATCTTTCCAATTATCTTTCTGTTTCATATTACATCTTCTTCTTCATTATTGTTTGTTTATACATTCTATCGAACTGTAGTGGGTTTAGAAGGTCCCAGTAATCAGCAAATCTGTTTCCCCAGTCACAGAAGTGCGTGCCGCTTTAGCCAGGGTGGGCGTCATAGGCCAGTGCTCATGATATGGCATCCATTTTTGCTGATACAGTTCCTCCTCAGCCTTCTCCTCCTCATAGGGATGTACCTCCTCTAGTTCATTCTCTCACTCTTGACATTCCTCCACTTCCATCTGCATGTCTCAAGACTGTTGGCCATAAGATAGATAACCTTGTTGAAATTACCCATCTTCCAGAAGAACGTCAGATAGGAGAAACAGCTCCTCCTCTCCTAAATCCTTATACTTTCTTCACCCAGAAAAGATCTTTCACCAGATCCATCCGAACCCTAATTTCCCATAGGAAACCTCCAGTCCGAGAATATGTCCAAGGCACAGGTTTAACTGCCTGTACTCTTGACTCTAGGGAAGATGAACAATACGTATCCCTAGAAATCCCTTTGCAAATGATTGACCAATGGAAGAAAGTGGGTTACACCCATCTTCATATTGGTGCAATCCGTCTTATTCTCTCCTACCATGGAAGAACTGACCTTCCAGTTGCCACCAAAGTTGCTCTCCTTGACACCAACATGTTGAGATATGAGCATGCTCTCATGGGAAGTGTTATCACTACCCTCTCTTCTGGTTCCATGGTCTTCACCCTCTCTCCGGATTTTGTTGTTAGCCTAAAGGACCCCAATCTCTCTCAGAGATTTAAGGCTCAGGTACAGATCACAGGAGTTCCTCAAGTTCCTAATGCTCCTATAGCCACTATCCATTATCAAATGATATACAGGCTACAGGACCATGCAATTCAACTCAAACTTCCTAACTCCACTGGTGATGCTTTACTAGCTTTTGTCCATGATGATTTAACTCCTACCATTGTTCAAATTCCAAGGCAACTGCCTAGACAGGAGTTACAACAGATCCTTCCTTCCACCTGGTTCACAGCTTATGATAGATTGCAAGCTCTTAGAACTTCGGTCACTTCGGTAACATCTCCTAATCTTTCTTCCCAGAAAGATGGAACTGTCAAGATTCAATACCAAGTACCTGATACATCTAAGGCTTCAGGTTCCTCACCTATTTTCCAATCTTTCATGTTTGAACCAATATTCCGTGATTCTTTTTTTAAAAAGCAAAAAGGTCCTCCTGTTCATTCCATAGATTCATATGGTAAACCATGCTATCATTCTCATTGGGATGGCCATTTCATGTGGGATTGTGATCCTTCAAAATGTACCCCTGGGTGTGATTGTATCCATGATTGGGAATATGATGAGGAAGAAGACTTTTCTTCTCCTACATATTCATCACCTTGTTCCCAACATCAGCACAATTCTGATGATAATGATGACTATGATGACCCTTTCTCTCCACTCTATGGAGTTGATCGTAGCATCAGATCTTTGATCAGGAACAAAGGAAACTGTGCAATTCCATCACAATCATCTCTTTTAGTCACACCAACCAACCCAATCCCTTGTTTCATGATGCAACCATATGATGAAGAATTCCCTCCTTTAACCCGTGTCCAGACTGAAGATAAGGTTACTACAACTCCTTTTATCCGACCCAGTGAAGTCTTACCTT
>JAJIYU010015728.1:0-12502 GCA_030144865.1 Tinospora cordifolia | reverse complement strand
TTGATCATGTTGACCAATTTTGACTAAGTTTGACCAAGTTGGATTGATTGACCAAATTTGACCGAGCGTATACTCTAGGACTAGGCCAAGTGTTGATGGGACATCAGTATGTGGGACCCAATGTGAGTAGTTTAATTTAGGTGTATACTTGAACTTGTATGCTTTCCATAAAATATGAGTAAAATGACATGGGTTGAATGGTTTCATGTGATTTGAACTACATCAAATTGCTTTGAAGTATATATAGATATACACTGATAATGGGACTATAGGTTCGAGGTCCGAGCATAGGGTTAGGGTACAAATGTGATTAAAATTAGACTCGAGGTCTGAGTGTGGGGTTGTGGCATATGATCAATGTATCTAGCTTCTGACCCACTCGAGTGACGACACTTGAGGACTGAGCACGGGGTTAGGATATTCGACAAATACGCCTAGCCTATGACCCTCTTGAGTGGCTGATAAACTTGACTCATGACCTGCGTGAGCGATAACCATAGGGTTGGGTTCGATGATTTGAAACCCTAGTCTAGGTACAGTTTTCAATTAGCATGTATTCAAACTATTCTTGTTTATCTGCTACATTGTTTATAACCACTTTTACTATGTGTCGTGTTTTCAAGCAATATTTCCTCACTACTATTCATGCATACATGCACTTTTTTTTGGAATGTTGGTTATACGTAACATGTTGTTTTTACTACTCACTGAGTCATGTTGAAATTTTAGGCTCATTACTATACTAACATTTTAGGTTTATCAGTGGCTAACAAAGGAAAATGCGTGCTGATAGCCTAGTTTCCTTGGTGGTTCCTTTCTTTTTCTTAGTTTTTGTTAGAGGTTGGTCATTTATGTATATGTGAATAATAGTCAACTATGTATTTTGAAACAAGACAATGTGTAATATATAAACGATAACTCTCTATAATGTTTGCTTACTTTCATACCTCATGAAATAAATCCTTAAATTATTTTGATGTCACTTGTTGTTGTTGTAATTAGAAAGGCTTAATAGCGATTGAGGGAACTTGACTAGGTGAGTGGGTTCGTTGGGTCACTATGTCAGTTGGGCCACCCTTTGGCCTAGGGAAGGGACCTTGACATAACCAATTAATCTTAGTAATAGTTTTCCCTTACGCCTGAATTGATTGATTCCCTTTTGAGGGCTGATCCTCAAAAATACTCTATCACCCATTTGAAACTCTAGAGGTATTCTCTTCTTGTCTACATAGCTTTTCTGTCTACTCTATGGTGTGGTCAATCTCTTCTAAATTTGCTTAACCTGGATATTCATTTCCTGCACCAAGTTTGGCCCTATAATCACATGGTTTTTAAAATCAGCCCAGCATGATAGTGATCTGCAAAGTCTACCATAAAGAGCTTCGTACAAGGCCATGCATATACTCGCTTGGTAATTGTTATTGTACGCAAATTTTGCTAAATGCAAGTATTTGCTCTAATTTCCTTTGAAATGAAGGACACAAGTTCTCAACATATCTTCGAATACTTGTATGATCCTTTTAGACTATCCATTTATCTAAGGATGTGATAAGTGATGCTCATGGTGAGTTTACTATCTAGTTTTTTCTACAGGTTCTACTAGAATTGAGATGTGAATCTGGAATCTCTGTCTGACACTATAGTCTTGGGCACACATGTAGCCTCGTTATTTCCTTGACATAGAGTTCTCCAAGTTTTCCAATTGGATTTGTGGATCATATGGGTAGGAAATGAGCCACTTTTGTGAGACGATCCACAACCCGTACAGTATCTTCTCCCTTTTGGTTTCTAGGTAGACCAATAATGAAGTCTATGGTGATGTTATCCCACTTCCACTCTGGAATAGGGAGTGGTTGTAACATCCCAGTAGGTTGTCTATGTTCTGCTTTTACTTGCTGACAAGTTAGGCATTTGGAGACATACTTGGCTATGCCTTTTTGCATACCTCTCCACCAATAGGTCTTACTAAGGTTCTGATACATCTTATCGCCACCTTGGTGCATTATATATTTCATCTGACGAGCTTCATCTAGTATAACCCTTCTATTCTGCCTAGTTTCTGGTACACAGGTTTTGTTCCCTAGTCTTAATGTGCCCTCGGCATCGATCCTAAAATCATGACACTTGCCCTATCTAACACCTTCCTTCATATCGATCATCCATTTATCCTACTACTGTTCATCCCTTACTTGATGTAAGAGGTCCAACTGACAAATCATAGCATATTGATATGTCTATTTCCTATCTAAAGTTTCACCCAAGTAGTAATTGTTGATTAACTGGTACATCTGCGCTTTTTCCTCATCCCTCTTATTAAATTTCCTACTAACAACATCGACTACAACATTAGCCTTTTCTCAATAGTAGTTCAGCTAAAAGTCATAGTCTTTCAAGAACTCCATCCATTTTTGTTGTCTAAGGTTCAGTTCTTTTGGGGTATAGATGTACTTCAAGCTTTTATGGTCGAAGAAAATGTCAAAGTAATGCCTCCAAATGTTCGGTGCAATTACAATTACAACCAGCTCAAAATCATGTGTAGGGTAATTTTGTTCATGTATCTTCAACTATCACGAGGCATATGCAATGACCCTCCCCTTTTGCATCAACACACCACCCAGTCCATTTTGCGATGCATATGTATACCACACATATCTCAACCTATTTGTAGCAGTGACTAATATGTGTAACACCCCGCCTCCCCCTCTTGGCCCACACTATTTAGAGGGTGTAATTACCATATTGCCCTTGGCAGTTGGTATGTTGTTGCCATGTGCAAAGAATAACATCAATCATTGGCCACCCTAGAGGCAAGTGCAACACATTATACTTTCTTTATCTTTCAATTCCAGTTTCAACTTTTTAAGACATTCACTTATACGAATTTCATGAGCAACGCTTAGAAATCACTTAATAAAATTAATTAATATCATTAATCAATTTGAATATTCATGGGGTACAAATACCTTTGAACTTGTTCAATAACATAACTTTAAACTGGAAGGAAACTAAGGGACAACATGTTCGTCTTATAAAATAAATTCCAAAATAAAGATTAACTAAGTAAACATCCACACCCTTTGGTCATTAGTTCCCTGAAAAGGAGGGTGAGCTTACAGCCCAATGGATCATCACAAATATTTAAGTTATTATTTCAATTAAATAAAGCAAACATGTCAAACACATTCATGAATTAGGTGATTCAAACAGTTAATTATTTATAGTTGACATTAGGACCGAAAGGATTTTACTTTAGTGTTCCAAGTCAGGGGAGAAAGGTCAACTACGAAAGCTGAAACTCATCATTCGTGAAGTGGGGTTAAATTCGAATGCCCAATTTAACCATTTGAGAAGTGGAGTTAGCTTTGAACGCCCAAATCTGAACACTGTCAACCTAGATTCGATTGAAACATTCACTGTGAAATACCCTTACCATTCTAGTATGTGGTTGTAATCTTTATTTAATCTTTCATTAGACAGTGGCATGTTAAATTCAAGATAAATAGCAAATAGCATGTAATAAAGGTAACATTGCAAGCATGTCATGGCATAGATTTTCCATCACTCATCATGCACCATTATTCATTTAGTCCTAAACATGTGTATTCTACATGCTATAATCAAGTCAAAATAGAACATTCAAGCATCAACACGCATGTAAGTCTTATTTAAATCAAAATAATAAAATAAAACTCAAAAACCATCTTCACCTTTATGCCTTAATCCTCATTTTTGTATTCCAAGTTTCCTCGAGCCTTCAACCTTGAAAATTAAGATTCAATGGGTTATTCTTGAATATTGTGTTTCTAACATTCATAAATCATGATCTAATGGTCTTTCATCCTATATAGCCTGTAATATGCGAGAACATCACCCTAGATGAGTCTAAGTAGGGTCTCAAGTCTGTGTAATGCGGTAGGGAAAGGGATTACCACAATAGTCAGTGTGCAGTAACGAAAACAACAATTTACAAATGCATTACAATGATAGGCTATCGCAGGAACCAAAAAGTATCGGTGGTTTTAGTTACATTACTGCGGTAACCATAAGACATTTTCAAAAGATGGATACATTATCGCAGTAGGCTATTGTGGTAGTTTGAGTGGGTTTTTCCCAAAAATAGGTGAAAACGATGACATTACCGCAGTATTGTGGATCACTACCGTAGTAACCATTAGCAAAATAGAATTTTTGGGCTTGTTTCTCTCCTCTTGTGTTCCTACGACCATGGCATCCTACTAAGTCGATTTCTAAACTTTGAAACATGAAATTGAGATTGAGATAGGGTAGTTATACCTTTGGTGAACCTACAAATCTCTCTGATTAATCAACACACCTTCCTAACAATAGATTTTGTGCCAAACTTCGTTTCTCCTCCTTCTTACTACTCTAATTACTATCTAAAATAGCTAGAGAACAAAAGAATGTAAACAAGAAGGCTAGAGAGCAAGAAGAGAACTTGTTAGTTCTTGCTGGGATGAGGAAAACAGTACTTATATAGAGTTTCAACGGACATGATTTGGGAAGTTAGGGTTGATTCTATTGTGGAACCTTTCCAATTCTTTGCATTTCTTGATTCCCATGCATAAAAAAATAGCAATTATCAATTTTAGAAGTTGTTTACAAGTTAGAAACATTCCATGGTCATTTGGAAACTTTCCAATTTGTTTTTGCATAATTTTTACATCCATTACCGCGATAATAATGCACAGTTCCTAATTTAGTTTTTGGGCATTCGACGCACTACTGCAGTAACCTTTTTCCATTACTGCAGTAATTTGAGCACATTCCTATTTTAGTTTTCTGCGTACACGAGGTATTACCGCGGTAATCATTGGAGAATTTCTATGTTTTATTTTGTGATTCATTCTGGTTCACTGATCCTTTCATACATCAAATTGTATGTTTTTTAACAAAATTTCATGGATTTTTCCAAAGTTTATTTCTCTCAAATTATTTTATTTAATTTTATTTATCAAATTTTTGTGCTTATAATACCCTAAAAGTCTATGAGATTTCCACGTCATTAGGAACGGATAAAGTGGAATAACAGACTTAACAAAGAATCAAAATGGCCAAAATACCCGAAAATCATGTATTATAAGTCTAAATAAGTGTAAGAGTGATACCAATCCAAGAAGCATGAGAAATGGCGAAGAAAGACACTAAACACCAAAATTTCATTCTGGTGACCACGGTCGGTCCTATAGTGACCGCGGTCATCGTAGAAGAAACCCAAAAAATGAAGGGAAATACATCGTTTTGGTGACCGCGATCGGTCCTATAGTGACCGCGGTCGGTCCTATAGTGACCGCGGTCGGTCCTATAGTGATCGCGGTAATTGCGAGAGAAACCCAGAAACGAAATAGGGAAGTGCATTCTGGTGACCACGGTCCTTGTCTGAGCGACTGCGGTAATCACACGAAAAACCCAAAAATGAACAATGTGCACCAGTCTGTCCACTACGGTAGCTGCATAGTGACCGCGATAGTTGCACAGTGACCGTGATAATTTGTCGATTTTTATATAAACGAACATGCGCGGAAAATCCAAGATCTGGATTTTTTTCACCGCAAATCACTAATTTTTCTCTCTAGCTCTCACCAAAGTTGTTCCTCTCATTTTTTTTAAGTGTTCTTTTGAGTTCTAAGGGTGGTTTGAGCTCCTTCAAGCCATTCTCTATCATTTTCAAGCTCAGATCTGCCAAGAGCAACATCAACAAGGGTGGATTCGGGTTGAGGCAAACTTAGAAAGGGTCTTGTGCTAAGGTAAATCTTGAAACCTTCTTAAGATCTTTTTTTTTTTAGCTTTCTAAATCACTTTCCTGAAGTGTAAAATCGTTTTTCATTGAGTTAATGTGTGTTTTAAACTTAATGACCAAGCATTGAGGGCCAAGCACATGTCGCCAACCCGGCGACCGTGGCAATGCGAAGCAGTAATGCGACATGCACCAGTGTTCCTTTGTTTTGTTCGGATTTGGGGTGCATTTGAAACACATGTGCCAAGAACACAAACCTTAGGGTTTGGTTATGCCATGTATGCCTTGGACTTACATGTTCTCATTATTTAAAAACCTTATAGATTGATAATTTGCGGCGCGCGCGGCGAGGAGCAAGAAGCAAGACTGAGGAGTACTAAAGTGGGTGTGATTTTCTTACTCCCTAGCCTTATCCAAATTTTGAATGCATAACATGATGTTTGTTAGCTTAAGATATGTTTAGAAGCATGCTAGGACTTGCTTGATTGACCTTGGTTGGGTTTGACTTGGTGTACGTCCTTGATGCATGGTTGCTTGTGCCATATCATGCTAGTTAGAAAATTCTATGAGATGATTTCCATGAATGGCTGAACACATCTATTTTGTTTTACTTTAAATGTTACATTGATGATCACATATAACTTGGAACGACATGTATGACTAAAGAACATTAAATTAAGATTAATAAATCCACGTACTGGCACGGTGACCGGCCTTAGGGTGTCATCGTGGGTGTCCCTACCCGAGCTGACTGCGACAGCTAATTGTGTCTTCGGGCGGAGAGTCACTGCAAACTTCCATTCTTAAATTGTGGTCTCGAAGGTAACCGGCCCTCGGGCGTTACCCCTGGATTTGCTCCCGAACCACACAGGGGATACCGAGGGTTATGGACTCTTTCGGTCTTAAATGATAACAAAACAAGAAATTGTGTGAAATGCCTAATGTAATGAAAGCGATTGCATGTTTTGTATTCTAGTTTGTATAATGCTAGTGATGTATAGGGATGATCTATTGGGCTCTCAAGCTCACCCCACTTTTCTATTACAGGTGATCATTGACACCGTAGGAGTAGGCCAGCACACGGGCTGTCTTTTGGGGTAGTGACCTCGCTAGGAGGTTGTCATAGTTTTTTTCAGCTTTCTTTGAGTTTTCCGTTGTACCATTTTGTTGTGAATGATATTTTAGTGTTTAAATTGAATTGGGCATGTGCTCTCTTTTATCTTTGAATTGTTTTGCATGTAAATTTAATATTTTGGAACTTAGGCCCATTGGGCTTTGTTTTATCTTCACGTTATGTTTTGAAAATGAATTCGAAATGTTATTACGCTGCAAAGTATTTCACTTGGCCAAATATGAATTCACTATGGATTTATAAACGAATTGAATTATGCTGCATATATTTTTAATGAATTTCACAACTACTGAAAGGAACGAGTATTTTGATAGTCGTTGTACAGTCTAGTTTTGACTTTATAACCTACCTAAAAAAAAGGTTTGAAATATGAGATTGAATAAGAAAGAGAAATGAACCACGTGGCCTCTGGTTCTCGACGAACGAACAGATGACCCGGTGTCTCCCGCCGAACGAACGAACGAATGAACGGGCGCGCACCGTCTCCACGCATGACCCTGTGACGGATCGTCGCAACAGAGACAGAGATGGGTACCGAGAGTCGGGGCGTCACAGTGCTATTCTTGGGTTATTACAATATGGGAGCTGAAGTCAACATCTTCTTCAGTTCTTGAAATGATTCCTCACACTTCTCATCCCAAATGAACTTTTGTCCTTTCGTGGTTAACTCAGTCATAGGTCTAGCTAACTTAGAGAAGTCTTGGATAAACCTGCGGTAATACTCTACCAAACCTTAGAATCTCTTAATTTCTGTGATGATATTAGGTTGCTTTCAATCTTATACAGCCTCTACTTTATTAGGTTCTATTGATATTCATTCATTTGAATCAACATGGCCAAGGAACTTGGCTATCTTAATCCAAAACTCACACTTGTTAAATTTAGCATACAATTTGTTCCTTCTTAACATCTCCAGCACAATCCTCAAGTGTTCAACATGTTTGGCTTCTGCTTTGGATTAGATTAGGTTATTGTCCACAAATACCACTACGAATTGGTCCAAGTACTATTTGAATACCCTGTTCATCAAGTGCATAAATGCAGTCGGTGTGTTGGTCAAACCAAATGGCATGACAATGAACTCAAAATGCCTGTATCAAGTCTTAAAGGCTGGCTTATTTATGTTTGACTCTCGGATCCTCAATTGATGGTATCCTAACCTCAGATCAATCTTAGAGAAGTGAGTGGCTCCCCTCAACTAATCGAACAAGTCATTTATCTTTGGTATATGATACTCGTTATTTATTGTTACTTGATTAAGCTTCCTGTAGTTAATACACAACCTCATGGATCCATCCTTCTTCTTCACAAATAACACTAGGTCGCCCCACGATGATTCACTAGGTCTAATGAATCCTTTCTCATGGATTTATCCAACTATATTTTTAGTTCAATCAATTCCACTGGGGCCATTCTATAGGGAGGGATGGCTATAGGATCTGTGCTTGGATGCAATTCAATCTTGAATCCCCCTGTCTATGTGGTGGTAATCTAGGTAAGTTGTCAAGAAACACATCTGCGTATTCCCGTACTACCAGTATCTCCTAAATCTCCTTTAGTTCTCTACTATCCTCCTCTAGCAATTGTTTGAAGTCCTCATTCTATGTTAAATAGTGCAACATAGCAAATGTAGGGCTTCGTGCTAACCTTTGCATGTGCCCATTGATTTTCACTAACTCACTAGATGGTAGAGTCAATGTATTTCTCTGTCTCGGGCAATCGATCTAAGCTTGGTGCTGAGTCAACCAGTCCATGCCCAATATCATATCACATCCTTGGAAAGGTAACACTCTAAGGTCGGCAGTTATTAGTTTGTCCCCAAATCTCAACTCACATGTGTAGATTTTTCGGGCAACTACTGTAGTTCATATGGGCATGGTAACATACAATAGTTAGGGTGGTGTAAAAGTCACTAATTATAATCTCTTATCTAAGTTTTTTTGACACAAATGACTTAATAGCATTTGAATTAAACAAGATTTTCACAACATTAAATAACAAAATTGTACCTTCGACAGTCGGTGCTAGGTTTACCTGTCTATCCTCCATAGCATACATTCGAGCCTGATTTTGTTGCCCTATTGCTACTGTTGTGGCTGAGGTTGCCACTATTGTGGTTGCTGGACACTACCACATAGTTTTCTACCCTGACTATTGTTCTGTCCCTATTTTTGCCTCTATGACCCTTATTCTGACAATCCTTGCAAGATGCCCTTTTGGCCACAATTAAAACATGTTCCTTCTCTTCGAGCCAACTGTTTATTAATTTTGCCATTATTTTGCTATCTTTGGGGCTAATTCTTACTTTGTTCCTTCTGGTTTCCTTCGTAATCTCTGTTATTACCCGGTCTCTTATATCTATTCTTCAACTTCTGCTCGAAGTTAAGTTTTCTTTTGACTAGTAGTGCCTTTTCTACAACATCTATTTATGCCTTCTAGCTCATTGACATTACTTTGTTTTGAATTTCAATCTTCGTACCCTCGGCAAATTGGTTGGCCTTCATCTTATCTCCCTGATCAATTCAAGTATAAACTTGGCTAATTCAGTGAACTTGGTCTCATACTCAGCTACAGTCATATCCCTTTAAGTCAATGTGATAAACTTTGATTGCATCTACCTCGATGTCGCCTCTAGGAAGAATTTCTCATAAAATACTTTCTTAAATTTCTCCTAGTTCATTTGTTTGACATTGGTGTTTGGATCTACCTTCAACATCCTCCGCCAACTCCCACCTAGCCCCTTAAATTGATGGGTAGCCAGTGCAACTCAATGGGAACCCATTGCATCTAACACATCTAGATGTTCATCAAGCTGTTGATATCAGTGATCAGCTATCATGTAGTCAGATGTGGGATCAAACTGAGATGGAAAAACTTTGTATATAACTCCATCAGCATTGCCCTCTGCTCCTTATCCTCAATGTCATCTCGTGCCCTCTAACAAACTAGAACCTCAAGCAGGGGTGTCTAATGCTTCACCTAGATCTATTCCTAGTGCTGAATCTATATTTTTAGCTGTGGCACTTCTTGTGGTTGCATTTGTGGCAGTGCCCTCATAATCTTCTTTATAACTCTCCTGACTTTCTTTGTGGACAACTCAAGAATCAATACAATCCCAATTTGAGCCTCACTAGCATTAACTTGTGCCCCCTATCCTTATCGTTTGATCTTGTTAGCTACGGTGGCTCTTGTGGCATATTTCTTGGACCTGCCATTATCTACAACCAAATATCCATTCCATTGCCATAAAATCGATCGAAACATTCACATGTATATAACCAAAGTATCTATTTGAGTCGTGTTATCATTACTTTAACTTTATGTCTTTAAGTTCTCATTCGTTAAGTAGCCTATTAGTTTATGTTTCTAAGTCCACAATGAGGTTGTTCATAAATCTCTTATTCTTTTGGGTATAGGATTTGGGTTTAGTAATTTAAAATCTTCATGATATACATATTTCAAAAATCTTCATATAAGCAAAACATGCAAGCAGACAATCACACATTCAATTATACAATTTCACACTAGCATAAAGAAACTCCTAAGCATCCATTTATGCCTCAGAGTTCAAACATCCCATGCCATCCTTGCATTGTAACATAGGCTTCCACCCTGTAATCTCACTGCACCCATACAATTTTGCAAATGTCTCGATGACTAAGGCTTCCAAAGCCTCACTATACTCAATCGTCTCATACTAGCTAAGCATAGAGAAACAAACTCTTCTAAAGTCATTGATCATTCACAAACATGGCCCGTCAATCTCTAAGTCCAAGATTTCGCCATACCTCCGAATTCCTATGCATCCCATACCACGTAGAAGCCAAAGATATAGGATTCTCCTGATCTCATGTCCTAACCAAGCAAGTGTTTCATTTTTCACACATTTTTAGTCTCTAATCTATGTCGTGAAAGTTTTTATTTGATCCACTGTGCCTCATTGGCAACACCCAACTCTCTATCTATGGTCTCTTTGCTAGACCTATAAGTTCTCAATATCATTGTTGAAAAGTTCCTCCATTAGAAAGACAACCCATAGTCTATACCTTAGAATCTTGCCCAGTAACCTACAACCTAGGGTCCAACACTTGGCTGGTATGTTTACTAACTAAGCTCTAACACCACAACTTTGGTGTTGGACTAAACATTCTTCCCAATGAGCTACAACCTAAGCTCTCGACTCCTCATCTAAGTCAACTCTGTCTAAGTTTAGACACTTTGCCTAGTAATTCTACTAACTAAGCTCTGATATCACCTTTTGTAACACCCCGACCCCTAAACCTTCCACATTCGTCATAGTCGACGCACTTGTCTCGTAACTTTTGTCCCATTTCACTATTCGAGAATCGAGATATTACTATTTCTTACATCAATCATATCTCTTGGGAATATCATGTGACATCCCATAACATATCAGAGTTATCAATAGATTAATTCATAGCATGAATAACAAAAAACATTGGGATGAGAAATTAGATGAAATGAATCGACTTACCATGAATGATGATCAAACTGTAATAATCCAAAAAAATTTATAACGTGTAAACATCACTTCTGAGACTAAAAAATATAAAAGAAGTACGTAAATAAATAAATAAATAACAAAATTGTTTAACAAAAAAAGGAGAGATAATAAAAATAATAATAATGATAATGAAAATAAGTAAATATACATATATATATATATAATGGAAACTCAAAAATATCAGGAAATGTGTGAAGTTTCAAACACACAAATTTGGCAGAAAGAAAAAATATAGGTCCTTATTATATTTTTGTTCTTTTTTTTCTTTCCTCTTCACTCAACTCTAGAAAAAAAAAAGGGGGAAAGAATAATAAATAAATAAATAAATAAGGGCTCGCGTGGTTATAAAGGCACAAGGCGTGCGAATATATTTATATATATGAAGTAAAATAAATATAATCATAATAACAGTAAGGATAAGATATACATATAAATATACATACATAAAACCCTTGAGTCTAACATTTGGGCGAAAAGAAACAACAAGAAACAAAAAAAATTATATATAGGAGATGCGAGATCTGAGATTTGTATGCAAAGAACACATATTTCAGTTGTAATTTGTGCGAGGAAAAAGAGGGGAACATGAGATCTAGCACAAATCTCCTGCTAGTTGAGCATTCTAGCGTCGCGAGGAAGAAGATAGAAACGAAACAACCTTTGCAGCTGTTGGTCCATCTGTGCGCGAAGAAGAAGAACGACCTTGCTGTTGCATCTTCACTGCCTGTGAACAGAAGAAGAAGAGGAACACTCGAAACCCCATCTTCGTTCTCAAACATAGATCTAAGATGATAACGCTCTAGATCTGTTTTAATATATGTAAACCATCGTTACCTTCTCAAACTTCCACCAAACTATCCTAAGCCAGTTGCTAACCGTTTCATGTGAGATGTAAGGGTTTTGGACTGATTTGAACCTTTTATGTTTAGTTCTCAACCCAAATCCGTGAAGAACACCATTAGTGAGAAGAAATCCGCCGAGCTGCATTCGAAACCCCTAGAACTAGGTGAGCATGTTTTTCAACCATGGGAGTGTGATTTTTAACATTTGGTTGGATGCATTTTAATGGTGGATGTGTATTGTTTGGACT